>CM033461.1:14975076-15167576 GCA_019425755.1 Amaranthus cruentus
TATAAACAAGGAAAAGGTAAATGACACACACACACATATATGTATATGTATAATTTTCAAAGATATTAATAATCAACATTAGTATATATATCGTTCTTGAGTTTTTTAATTCGGGTTGCTCGGCAAGGAGCATCAATGTGACGTGGGTTACTTTAATCCCTAAGAGTGATAATCCTCAATGTGTTGATGCTTACAGACCGATTAGCATGGTGGGGACGCTTTACAAAATTATATCCAAGATCCTCTCCTTTCGATTTAAACAAGTGATTGCTCCTCTTATTGATGAGTCTCAAAGTGCTTTTGTTATGAATAGACAAATTCTCGATGGTGTGTTGTTTGCAAATGAATCTATTAGATGATTCTGTGAACTGGTCCTTCCTAAAACTTGTCATGGCGAAGTTGGGTTTTTGTAGGAAATGGATAAATTAGATTATGAATTTTGTGTGTTCAACTTCTATGTCCATTCTTCTGATAGACGGCTCAGATCCTAGGTCGTTGAATGTTTTACTAGGCCTGCTCTATGCAACTAATGTATTCGCCTTAATCAACTCTAATGACTAGCATTAGTGGTAAGTAAGGGGTCGGTCCACAGGGAAATGTTCATGTGACAAAAAGAGTTTAATGACAAAGAGAATTTTTATTTCGAGTTTTATGACGAAAACAGTTTTTAATGGCAAGTTTCAAACAATAAATAAAAAGACTAGAGTTTGGGGAATTAACTTCTAATTTGCTAAAGGGATGGGTTGAAAATATGTTTTTAACCATTTTTATGATGAGAAAGGTCTTTCTAATTTAGCTCCACAACTTATGGGTATAGGAACTATATAGTTATACTAATATGGTTTAGGAGATTCGGCTTTTGGGCGTATAACTCGACCATACTACTAACTTTCTAATACATGTTCATGACCTCAAATTTATGTTAAACAAGAAAGAATCAAACAAGCTAGGCATGGTTCATCATCCTAAGGACTGACTAGTTCTCGAAGGAATCCTAATAAAGTTAGCTTCTAGGCTACTCACTACTAGCATGAAATCATACATCCCAAGTGTTCAAGACAATCAAGCAACATAAATTGTCCATGCATGGAGATCGAAATGGGCTTTCGATTCCTTACCATGGAACCCACATATTCATTCATGTACATATTTATACTCAATCCAATTACCCCATAAGCAAATTAATAAGTTAACTACATCCCCAAACTCGAAAATGAAGACTACTCACTCATTATGATAATGGAAATAAACAAATAAAATATCATTAGATACATGGTTTATCAAACAAAAAGATGGAAAATCAAGCTTACAGTAACTTACTACCCTGAACTATGGAGGGTGATGATGAGAATCACAACAATGAGAACAAGAGCTTTAATATTCAAATGATATAAATACTTCACATCAAGTTGCACACTTTAACCCACAAAATTCTGGAATATCTAAGTACTTTGATTGATTAGCAAATGAATTTCACTTGTAACTACTAGTGTTTATGAGCTAAATTACAACTTAAAGCTTGAAACAAGGAATAAAATGCTAAGGGAAGTGTTTATATGAAGACTAGACAATTTCTGAACTTAGGAACTACTTAGAATGCATTTAAGGATTAATATGCAAAGGAAGAAGAGAGGATGAAGCTAAGCTCAGCTTGTGAGCTGATGGGTTCGCTTCCTTTGAGAACTTTGGGGTATTTATAGCCAATTTGATCAGCTTTTCCCACTTGCATTCATGATGATTACAATGGTGGTCAAACAATCAACCCTCTTCATTATGAGTAGCTGATTCACAGGAGTTGGAGGTCTGAAGCACGCAAGGGAAAAGATTGGAGGAAGCTTGAGGCAAGAAATCACGGACCAAAAAGCAAACCGTGATATGCAGATCTGAAAGAGTCGGGTCGACTGGTCCAGGTCGACTGGTTCGTACCTGATGCGCACTGCGCCTTTGAAATGCCATAACTTGGTCGTTTCTTATCGGAATCGGGCATGTGACCAGTCGTTTCGATGCTAATGGACCCAAGTTTAACTCTTTTTCAACCTTCATAAAGCATGGTCAAAGAAAATAAATGTAATTTATCAAGATTAATTCACACCATGAATGAAAAAAGAGTTGTTGGAGATTTAAATCACTCCATGAATGAAAAAAGAGTTGTTGGACAAAAATATCATAATGAATAAAAAAAAGAGTTGTTGGAGAATCCTTTAAATGGTCATTTATCCAACCATTCCCCACAAATGACATTTAAAGAAATAATAATAATAATAATAATAAAAATAATAATAATAATAATAATAATAATAATAATAATAATAATAATAATAATAATAATAATAATAATAATAATAATAATAATAATAACAATAATAATAATAATTTCAAGCTTCTCCCTCCTCCTTCTCTCTAGGAAACCTTTCTAGGCTGCGATTGATTCAGCCCGACCATGGGCAGGAGAGGCCGTCCTCCTAAGGTCAAGGCAGTTCCCAGGAAAGCTTCTATTAGTGGCACTACAAAAAATTGCGTCTACCCACACTTAAATACCCACGCTTAGTTAAGTGTGGGAATAATATTTAATTTACCCACGCTTACTAAGCGTGGAAAAAATACCCACACTTACAAGCGTGGGGAAAAACAAAATATAAAGACAAAAATTGTATTAATTATTCATGGAAAAGAAATGAGTTTCAAAAGGAAGGAAAAGAGGGCACCTTCCCCAACCCTAATTCATCATCCAACATTCAAACCAACAACAATTGGCCCGCCGTCGCACCATCTCCTCCCCCTTCATTCGAACAACCACTAGCAGCTACAAGGGCTCACGCAGTAGCGGTAGCAGGACCGCCTTTTCGCTTCACGAACCACTACCGTTGTTCTCTGCATACTTGCCGCTTTCATATTCTCCACAATCTACAGATAAGGTCGAGTAGCGAACCATGATTTGATATTTCTCTTCTCAAGCTCAAAGGTATTACTTTAAATTTAACGTATATTTAATTTTTTGGGTTTACTATATGTTTTAAATCCTTTTGATTTGTGATTCGTCTTTTATCAATTACTTGATTTGTGTAGATATCTCACTGATTTAAGTATGATTATCTAATTTAGATTTATGGGTTTGAAATTTGGATTGAATTTAACCCATGAACTAAAACTCTGTGCTTTTCTTTGTTGATTTTTGGGGCTAAATGGTTCTTTTTTTAAGTGATGAGCTAGATAATGTATGTTTTAGGGTTTGAAATTAGGATTGAATTTTGCTCATGAGCTGAAATTCTTGAAGGCTTGATTTTTTTTGGCAGCTGGATGATAGCCGTTTTCTAACGCGTCGTTTTAACGCTACAAATACAAAGCTAATCAAACAATATTTATACACCCTAAATACAACTATAACGAATATAGCAGTAAGTTTGGGATCGAACCACAAAGACATGGGTAAGCAAGGTTAGGTGCAAGGTGTAGAGTGTGTAAATGATATGAGGGATAGGTGTTTAGACTACACTACGAAAACAATGAACAAGATTAAATTAAGCAATAAAAGACAAACAGGGATGGTAAGGATCCACCCTAGGTTGGTTTTAAGTTCTCATGGAATGCTAGGTCAAGGGAGATCGAACGTGAATCGATCGAGACACTCTAGATAGCGAGGGGAAGTTGATGACCTATAGCCATGCGAACGACCCATAATCGCCCTATGTCTCACTTAAGAGTGGCAGGGCAAGATTCACCTCGAATATCAATCAAACAACCCACAACAAACCTCAACCCTAATCTAGCACATGAACAACAATCACCAAACCTAGGGTTTTACCAAACCAAAACCCCTAAGAGAACTACTCTACCATATTGAAAGCAACTATATCTAAGAACAAGGAAGAAGACATGATTGAAAGCATTAGGGCAAGAAACAAACTAGTAATAATGAAAGACAAACAATAAACCTATCTATTCTCTACACTATAAAGCAATAAGGAACGCAAGAACAAGAAATGAAAGCAAAAGAACAATATTCAAAGCAATAATCAAAGCATGAAAGAACAAAACATCAAATGGAATGAATGAAAGATACACTAAGGCAATAAAGAGATTGAGAAAGATACACTTACATTAACTAAGGTGCTTGAATGAAAGGAATTGAAATTACAATGCTTGGAATGTAAAAGAAAGCAATAAAACTATTCTAGGGCAATTGAATGTGAAAGAAAGCAATAAATGATGTTCTTAATGGAAGAGAGGGTTTCTATCCATCAAGGCATAACCCTAACATTCTGATTTAAGGGTTTATATAGGTTATACAAGAGGGGAACAAAAAGCCCTAAAAAGCCCTATGGAAATAAACTTGCGAAACGAAAACACGTGCTGATTTTAAAGCGCATTCGACCGAATCCAGGCTGCCATTCGACCGAATCCCACCCATTCGACTGAATGCATAAATCATTCGGTATTTCCAGTGAGCATCAAAATGGGGTATTGGGTTACTAGCTCCATTCGACCGAAGGTGATGTTACATTCGCCCGAATTGGTCCATTCGCCCGAATGAATGGCCAATTCGGCATTTCCAGAGAGTTTGGAGCATTGGACTTGGGCACAACACATGGCTTCGACCGAAGGTGGTGCCCATTCGACCAAATCTTGAGCTCTTTGGCTCTTTGCACCTTCAATTGATTGTCAAATGGCTTCCGGCCTTTGCGATAACTTCGGGGATGACCCAAAACACTTGTGAGTGCCTCGAGACACGTGCATGTTCTTCGACTTTGATACCTAAGTCTCGAACTCGAGTCGTTTCATCTCAAAATCTCCGATAATACCTGAAATAACCTCAAAACACCGTGGAGACAAGATCAAGGTAAAATCGAGCGTTAAATGCATAAAACCAATGTAATACATCGAGACTCTGCATGAAAGTGGGGACATAAATGTGCTCTAAATCGAGCACATCAACTCCCCCAAGCTAAACCTTTGGTAGTCCCTAGCAAAGAGACTAGGTAGGAGCAACATGAAAGCACATGGCATCCCAAAAACAACCAACTACAAAAACAAAACCAAACAAAACTACCAAAGCAATAAAACCTAAAACTCACTGTCGTGGGAATCACGGTCGCACTTAGCTCGTACGAAAAGCCCTTTAAACCTCAAGGTCTCCCAAAGAGGACGAGTAAGGTCTCGTGAGGGTTTTCAGAAGTAGACCCACAAATCCAAACCAAACAAACATGGTGAGAGGAAATCAAAGCAATACAAGCTGTGCAAGAACAAAACTCTTCCATAGCCATAGGTGTGCAAGTACAATGGTCTCAAAGAGCGCAATACAAAGAAGAATGAACAATTCCAAAAACTCAAGATCACTAGGGTAAGCTACACCACAGGCTATGCCACCGCTACCTAGAGACGTCACAAGTCTACGCTCCCCGGGTTATTTCTCAAAAGATGTGAGAAATATGCAATGACGTTCAAGTGTTTGATTATGGTTCGTGTTTCGCTCATAATCACCCGACTAAAGATGAGTCGGGAATGAAACACCTAATAGGGGCAAATCATGGGGATTGTATCATATCTAACTCCAGCACAGAACAAACTAATCGGACCAAGTCAAGCAGGTTTGCAACAAGGGTTGTAATGTTGGCTTAGGGTTAAGGTGGGATACATTTGGGAATGTGAAGCTAAGTAGAGGATAGCAAGTGACCCTAAACAAAACACCCACAAACATAACATCATGAATCAATGAATATCATATCCAACAACCATCAATAACCCAATAATCTCATATAAGCATAATGAACTCTATCATCAAACACTATAAAAAATGTGAAATCTCATAATAACATGTGTTTCCAAGCTCATCTCCCAAAATGAAATATTGACCTCCTCACCCAAATAAATATGTGTATAAAACTCAATAAAGAACAAGAGACAAGTCTCCTCAACCAAATAATGTGTATAAATAATCACTATGTGAGCACTAGAGGATGAAGGGAGAAACAATAAGAGCCGAACACGAAATGAATAGAGTCATACAAACCCACAACCATAATATCATGACCAAAAGCCCACAATCACTATAGCACATAACAACCCCACCATCACTAAGCTATCCTCTAGGTAAGAAGAGGGAACATTTGGCTCATGTGGAGGCTAAACAATGTGGCTACAAAAGAAAACAAAAAGGCAAAAACTTGGCTTATCCTAATGTCAATTACGTACAAGGAAGGCTATTTAGCTATGTAGCTCCATTCTAGCGAACGTGTTATCATCCCTGGTCTCAACAAAAGTGGATTGAACTGCAGAAGAACTGACACTATACTTAGATCCCCTAACTAGCACACAAAATGAGTGGGACTCGCAAGGAATCCAAGAAGGCTCAATCCTCACAGGCTAGTCAAAATGCGCCTCTAGAGGTAGACATCCAAGCCACCAACCAAGCAAACCCATCTCCCCTAAGCTATGTGGAAAACAACCTGACTCTAGGTCCCAAAACAGGCACAAGGCTAAGGAAATACGAGTTTGCATAGGACCACAAATGTGCACAACAGAAGCTTGTATGCTAGTCTCACAACTCAACCATTTATTGAAAGCAAGGATAAAACACTAACTATACAACCTAAACATAAATCTATACAAACTACATGAAACAAAAACTAAATAAACTAAACATGCGAAAAACTAAAAGAAAAACTAAACAATAGTTACAATATTGCAAATCTTTCGGGGTTTTGAAAGCGTAAGCGCATCCTCCCCTAAGCTAGCTCAAGAGCCGTCTCGGCGATGGGGAAGGCGATAGAAAAACCAAAAGAACGAAAGATAGGCATAATTGGAACTAAAGAAAACAAAGCAAACAACATCCAACACCGGGTTATCTCCCGCAAGTAATTTTATTTAACGTCGTTAAGTTCGACTTAGCTAACCACCAGCTCAGACAACAAATGAAAACCCAGGGAAAGAAACCATACCTGAGCTAGGAGTGGGCTCACTCCTAGCATCTCCATCACCTCGAACCGGGGCAAGCAATGTAGAACTGGGGCCACCCGGAGGGACACTCGAACAATGGGCTCCCCCAAGCTAGGATGGAGCCATCTTCTTCTTTTTGTAAATCTTTTTCTTTCTTTTTCTTACCCGCTTCCTCTTATGGGGTTTCTTGTCAACGCTGTCAGCTTCATCATAATTTTTTGTGCACACAAGTACATACTCCTTCTCCTTCACAACATCATCATCCTTCTTCTTCTCCTCATCAACAAATTTCACCACATCATCATCTTTACAAATCATCTCATCATCAAACACATGGGCTTCAAGAACATTAAGGCCCCCAATCTTATCACGGTTAGAATCATCCACAACATCTAGAGAGTAAAGTTGCTTGACCATGGGCTCCTTCGAAGACTTAGCAAACCCAAATACCGCTTGCTCTTGGTCTACCCTTATAGTAATGGTCTCGGATTCGCAATCAATGAGGGCACCCAAAATAAGTATGAGGGGAGTGTATGAATCTTCCACCATGTCTAGCACAATGAAATCACATGGGACAAAAACGTTGCCCACTTGAATGGGCAGATCCTCAAACTCCCCACATGGTACTTTAACACTCCGGTCGGCAAGTTGGATAGATTTCTTTGATGGCTTGAGCTCAAAAGCGAGGTGTTTGGCAATACTCATCGGCATGAATGATGGCACTAACTTGGGTTTTTGGTTCCCAAGAGTGACGGGGAGCACAAAGGATCCTCAAGCCTTTTCCTTCTTGGCCCAAGTGCCTTGAATGATGGCACTAACTTGCTTCGGAAAATTTACAACTTCGCTTTGTAGCCTCTTTTTGTTCCCCAAGAGAGTCTTCAAGTACTTGGCATATTGAGGCATTTGCTCCATGGCCTCTAAGAACGGGATTTTCATTTCCAATTGCTTCATATGCTCAAGAAACTCAAGAAATTTGGCTTGCAATTGCTTCTCCACCGCTTTATATGGAAAGGGTAGCGGTGGGGCATGTAAAGGCTTATAAACCCTCCTCTCTTGGATTTCTTTCCATTTTTTTTCTTGCTCCAACTTCTTCATCTCATTTTCATCAACAACTTCATCTCCCTTCTGAACTTCTTCTTTCTTTTCTTTAAACTCTTCCTCATAAGTCTCTTCTTGTTCCCCTCCCCCAAGCTCATGCTCAACATTCTCTTGAAGATCATTACCCATAGAAGAACCATCACCGAAATCTTCACTAGAAGCCTCAACTGGAGCCGGATAGGAAGTACCCGATCTAAGGAAGTTCGCCTTGCATGTGTGGTTGTTGGGATTTGGTGGTGGGTTAGGAGATGGAGGTTGGTTGGATGGGTTCAGTGTTGGTGGAGGTGGTTGTTGTGTTAGAAGTGCAAGTTGGCTCTCGAAATTCCTTTGTTGAGCTTGAAGTTGCGTCATTTGAGCAATAAAATTTTGATTGATTTGGGCAAGGGTCCTCATTTGGGTTGTCATGAAGTCTTGGTTTGGAGCGGGGTTTGGAAGTGGTTGGGTGGTTGGATAAGGTAGATTGGGGTTGGGGCGTGGCACTTGTGGGTAAGGCCTATTTCAATTGGGCCTAGGAAAACTACCACCGGCTTGATTGTTGTGCGCAAAATTGTTATTGAAGCCTTGGTTGAAATTTCCTTGACCATGGTTGGGATTGAAGGGAGGTCGGGAGGATGGGTTGTTGAATAGGCTAAATTGAGAATACCCATGACCTTGGTTCCCATAACCCATTGTCGCTACATATTCGGGATTGTACCCGTACCCATCAAAGTTCGATGGTTGGGTCCCTTCTATAGCACTTGCCCCATAATCTACCGACGCCATGACAAAGACTTGGCTTCACTAGCGGCAGAGACATTAGAGCTTCCTTGGGCTAACTTAAGCTTGGACAATTTCCTGTCCATGATTGCTTCAATTTTCGCACTGATCGAATCAAGATTGGCCTCATTGATCGTACCCCTTGTGTGCTTGCTTCTCCTTGTCCTTGTCCCACCCCAAGCACTATTCTTAGCTACCTCTTCGATCATTTCCCTCACTTGATTGCAGAGGACCTTTGAAAGTTTCCCACCAACTGCGAAATCAAGTACTGCCTTTGTTGAGTCATCAAGCCCGTCATAGAAGAAGGTATTAACATGGTTCTCCCTATACTCATGATGGGAGCAAGCTCGTAGCATACCCTTGAATCTATTCCAAGCGGCACTTAGGTTCTCATCCTCATCTTGTGTGAATGACGCGATCGTCTTGTGCTAATCTTGCGTGGGATTCGTGGGATAGAACCTTTTGAGGAACGCCGTTCTAAGTTGAGCCCATGAAGTGATGGAGTTGGGCTCTAAGCATTTGTACCAATCTTTGGCGCCCCCCGCCAAACCAACATGGAAGAGGCACATTTTGACATAATCAGGGCTATGAATCGGCATGTCTCTTTGAATGCTTCCAAGTGTTGGAGAGGGCACTCATTTCTCAAGCCACTAAAAGAATTACCCTTCACCATGATAGTATACTGTAGGTCAATGCGAAAGTTCGGGGGAGCATCCGGTAGTACCACACCCCCTTGAAATTCTCTAGAACCTGGGGCCCCAAATTTCTTAAAAAGTGGTTGATTCTCGGCCATTGGTGTAGGAGCATTGGGTATAGACGATTGACGTAGAGTGGGAGGCGGAGCTCGTCTAGTGACCCTTTGTATCTCAGGATTATATGGAACTAGCTCTAGTTGTGATCTCCGTGTGCTATAGCTCATGCAAACAACACTAGAAACCAAGCGTAAGCACTGACAAGCAAACTTATTTAAACAAAAACCAAAGAAAACAAAAATGAACTACATCAAGCACAAAACCTAACTATAATGCCTTGTCCCCGGAAACGACGCCATTTTGATAACCGTTTTCTTACGCATCGTTTTAACGCTAGAAATACAAAGCTAATCAAGCAATATTTATACACCCTAAATACAGCTATAACGAATATAGAGGTAAGTTGGGGATTGAACCACAAAGACAAGGGTAAGCAAGGTTAGGTGCTAGGTGTAGAGAGTGTAAATGATATGAGTGAAGGGTGTTTAGACTACACTACGAAAACAATAAACAAGATTAAGATAAGCAATGAAAGACAAACGAGGGTGGTAAGGATCCACCCTAGGTTGATTCTAAGTTCTCATGAAATGCTAGGTCAAGGAAGATCGAACGTGAATCGATCGAGACACTCTAGATAACGAGGGGAAGTTGATGACCTATAGCCATGCGAACGACCCATAATCGCCCTATGTCTCACTTAGGAGTGGCTGGACAAGATTCACCTTGAATATCAATCAAACAACCCACAACAAACCTCAACCCTAGTCTAGCACATGAACAACAATCACCAAAACTAGGGTTTTACCAAACCAAAACCCCTAAGAGAACTACTCTACCATATTAAAAGCAACTATAACTCAGAACAAGGAAGAATACATGATTGAAAGCATTAGGGAAAGAAACAAACAAGCAATAATGAAAGACAAAACAATAAACATATCTATTCTCTACACTATAAAGCAATGAGGAAGGCAAGAACAAGAAATGAAAGCAAAAGAAAAGGATTCAAAGCAATAATCAAAGCATGAAAGAACAAAACATCAAATGGCATGAATGAAAGATAAACTAAGGCAATAAAGAGATTGAGAAAGATAAACTTACATAAACTAAGGTGCTTGAATGAAAGGAATCGAAATTACAATGCTTGGATGTAAAAGAAAGCAATAAAACTATTCTAGGGCAATTGAATGTGAAAGAAAGCAATAAATGATGTTCTTAATGGAAGAGAGGGTTTCTATCCATCAAGGCATAACCCTAACATTCAGATTTATGAGTTTATATAGGCTATACAAGAGAGGAACAAAAAGCCCTAAAAAGCCCTACAGAAATAAACTTGCGAAACGAAAACACATGATGATTTTAAAGCGCATTCGACCAAATCCAGGCTGCCATTCGATCGAATCCCACCCATTCGACCGAATGCATAAATCATTCGGTATTTCTAGTGAGCATCAAAATGTGGTATTGGGTTTCTAGTTCCATTCGACCTAAGTTGATGTTCCATTTGCCCGAATGAATGGTCAATTCGGCATTTCCAGAGAGTTTGGAGCATTGGACTTGGGCACAACACATGGCTTCGACCGAAGGTGGTGCCCATTCAATCAAATCTTAAGCTCTTTGGCTCTTTGCATCTTCAATTGATTATCAAATGGCTTCCGGCCTTCGGGATAACTTTGGGGATGACCCAAAACGCTTGTGAGTGCCTTAAAACACGTTCCTGTTTTTCGACTTTGATGCCTGAGCCTCGAACTCGATTCGTTTCAACTCAAAATCTCCGAAAATACCTGAAATAACCTCAAAACACCGTGGAGACAAGATCAAGGTAAAATCAAGCGTTAAATGCATAAAACCAATGTAAAACATCGAGACTCGACACGAAAGTGGGGACATAAATGTGCTCTAAATTGACAACATCACTGGATAACCTTTAGTTGCTGGTTTTGTCTGTACGTGGGATGTTGGTGGTGGCTCCCACGAAACCGTGGAGACTGTTGCTATGCTACGAGGTTCTAGTTGCTGTGTTGCTGGACAATAAGTAACATTGCCTTAGGTTTGTTCTTTGTTGTTTATTCCGACAGAATGCAAATGCCATTGGTCTTTAAAGTTAGCAAGTTAATATGCTATTCCTGTTTCAACCCCTTTTCTATGGGTTGTCCTAGTCCTAAGGAAAATTTCACTCATTAAAAATGATGGTATACTCTCTATTTATACGCTCCTTGTTCTAAGTTGATTTTAATGCCATAATTGTTATTGTATTTTTACTATACAAAATTTGCTTCCACCCACACTTATTCACCCACATTGGGCATGATATTCATTCTTAATATCGCTGGATCCAAACAATAAAGAATCAGTTCTAGTTTGCTACCTCGCTATATGTTCTACACCCTTTTTACAGTTATATTTATTGTCTTACTATCACACTTTGCTACAGGTCTAAATGTAATTTTCTTAGTTGCTTACATCCATCGTGTGACTTGTCTTGAAATCTTCTATTACATCAGATATAGAGTCTTCTTCCTCCACCGAACACTATATGTTTCAGTCCTCTTAGCCGAATAGCGAGCGCGCTGGGTCCAGTTCGCTGCAGGTCTGTCCGGGTACGATAGGACTTAGTTGGGTAAATGTTTTGAAGGGCAAGCTCCGGCAGGTGTGGCTTCTTCTCCTAAGGTTGTTGCCTCCCCCCTGTGATCCCTGATGTGCGTAATCAAGATGATACACCGTATGTTTCCCCATGCCCACTACCCGCTCTTAAAATTTCTAAAATTACCAAAAATGATATTGAATCAGAAATTCAGTACTGAGACCTCTCGGTTTTGTTTTATGTCACTAGTGCCAATCCCTCCTTCAAGTAGTTAAAGGCTTTGTCCGTCGTATTTGGAAAGATCTTCATATTGACAAGATTGGTATGGTGAATAGGGATGTTTTCCTTGTGCGATTCACGTCGAAAGAACAACAGGATCAAGCATGTAATATGACTGGGATACTTTTTGATAAAAAGCCTTTTATAGTCAAATCGTGGGTTCCGAATATTTCTTATGAAAAATCAAGCTTAACTTTTATCCTAGTATGGGTTAAGCTTCCCAACTTGGATATCATGTATTGGAATGAAAAAATTTTGAAGGAAATTGTTGGATACTTGGGGCGTGTATTAAAGGTAGACAAGGCTACTTTAATGAAGTCTCGTATGATGTTTGCCCAGGTCCTTGTTGATATGACCGTGGCGGATGGTTTCCTATAGGAACTCTTCTTCTCTAACGAGCACGACCATCTTGTTACTCAACGCGTCCAATATGATTGGGTACCGAGATGGTGTACTAAGTGTTCACACTTTGGCTATGACGCTGCCAACTTTAGGGTGGGAGTTAAAGCTTCTGGTTTACAAGTGGATGAAAATGGGTTCCGACCAGTGAAGTGGGCATTCCATACAAGGGGTATAGCAAACCATGTCCCAACAGACAACTAATGCTTCTACTAGTAATGATCTAGGCCAGCAAGGTTCTGAGGGTGTGCAGCCTGTGCCTGGTGTAGCCTCTGATCTTCTGGATGATACTTTGGTTGATGCTCCTTCCTTATCCCCAAAGAGGCTTAATACAACATTGGTGAGAAACTCCTCCTTATCTCTTTGTAATGATTTTAACGTGTTATCTGTGGAACATCCCTCTTGTGAGAGTGGTGAGTCATAGGTAGTGAAAGCGTTGGGAGCTGATCCCATCGGTAGTGATAATTGGTTTTGGAGCATGGAATGTACAGGGTATCAATAAGGCTAGGAAGAAGTTTGAAGTAGCTAGATTCATTGCTTACCATAATCTAAGTCTTGTTGGGCTCCTTGAGACTAAGGTAAAGCGTAATGGTTTGGGAGAGCTTTATCTTTGAATGTTCCCGACTGGTGTATCACGACCAATTTGGCGTGGCATGATGGTGGTCGCATCATCGTGGGCTGGAAGAGTGTAGATGTCCATGTGGAAATTTTTAGTTGTCAGAGTAAATTTATTCATCTTGCGGTATCACCGATTCATGGTAACCCATTTATGTGTACGTTTGTGTATGCTTCTAATGACAGACATGAATGTTAGCAACTGTTTGAGGAGCTAGGGATCTTGAGTCATTCTATTTCATCCTCGTGGATTATTCTTGCTGATTTTATTTGTGTTGCACAGTTTGATGAGAGGCTTGGATCCCCTGTGCGGTTAGCTGAGGTTCAACCTCTTAGGGATTGTCTTGATTTGTGTGGACTTCATGATCTGAATTACCATGGCCGGTTCTTTACATGGACTACTAAGCAAGAAAGGAACAATCAGGTTATGAGAAAAATAGATTGGGTACATGGAAATGATCATTGGGAGGACCAGTTTCCTAATACACTTGTTCATTTTCTTGCTGAGGGTGAGTACGACCACACTCCCATGTTAGTCTCCTTTTCCGCTACCTCTTATGCTCGCAAGCCGTTTCAATTCTTTAATTGCTGGGCTTAGAAGGATGGGTTTATTGATGTCATTCGAGATCACTTGATATTCCTATTGAGGGTTGTGCTAGCTTCCAAGTCATGCAAAAGTTGCGATTACTGAAATCTAAGCTGAAGTTTTATATGGCAAGGAGCGTATCCATATGGAAGTGGAATAAGCTAAATCTGAGCTTCTCCACTACCAAAACCTGCTTCATGCTACTCCGAGTGATCTGCAGCAGGCCTCATAGGAGAGGAATGCCCATGCCTTGCTTTGTAAACTACAAAAAGAGTTGACTTCGACTCTCTAACAAAAAAGCTAAGTTGAATTGGGCTCATTACAGGGATGATAATAATGCTTTGTTCTATCAAAGCATTAAGCATCGGATACGCCAGAATTTGATCTTGTTTCTTCGTTTCCAAGGGCGGGAAATCTCTGATCAAGCTTAATTTGACTTTTATTCGGAGCTCTTTTGTTTCGAGGATCGAGAACGTGTTCCTATTAATATTGACACTGTGTATAATGGTCCTATATTATCTGCTCATCATCATGCGCTTGTTGACCTCAAATTCACTCCAGCCGAGATCAAGCAAGCATTGTGGAGTATCCCTGACAACAAGGCTCCGGGGTTAGACGGCTATAATAGTGGTTTTTATAAGGTTGCTTGGGAGGTGGTGGACAATGATATCATTGTAGCGGTTACGCAATTCTTTGAGAATGGCAAGATGCTTAAGAGATGGAATAGTACCACCATTACTTTGTTTCCTAAGGTGCCTAATCCTGAGCATCAAGGTGATTTTCCACTTATCTCTTGCTGCCATGTTTTGTATAAGTGTATATCCAAGCTTATTTGTATGATATTGAAGTTGCTGTTGGACATCTTGATTGATTCAGCTCAAGGCGCCTTCGTGGCGGGGAAGAACATAATGCATAACATCTTGCTCTGTCAAGACCTCGTTAAACATTATACTCGAGCTCATTGTGCACCCAGTTGTCTGATGAAAATCGATTTATGTAAAGCGTATGACACAATGAATTGATCCTTCCTCAAGGAAATGATGGCGGCTCTGAATTTTGCCCACAAGTTCATCAAAATCATTATGACTTGTATCACCTCTACAAGTTATGTATTGATGATCAATGGCTCTCCCTCCAATTCTTTTGCGACTAAAAGAGGCCTCAGGCAAGGTGACCCTTTATCCCCGTTACTTTTTGTCATAGGGATGGAATATCTATCTAGGAGCTTGAAGAGCATTGTACGGACCTTTGGTTTTCATCCTCGATGTAAAACCATTAAGCTAACACATTTATGTTTCGTGGATGATCTCATGATTTTCTGTCGAGGGGATCTTTCATCACTCCGTGTCATTTGTTATTGTATCAAGAGGTTTCCTTCTTCCTCTTGGCTCCACGCGATTTTAGGCAAATTGGCAATTTATTTGGTTGGGGTTGATAGTTCCCTCAAGGAGGATATTCGACGCACTTCACATCAGCTCTTGACAAGTAACACATTTATCGTATGCAACTCGTTTGCAGTTAATCAACTCTGTATTGATGGGCATTTCTTCGTATTGGTGTCAGATTTTTATTCTCCCTAAAAGGGTAATCAACATTGTCAATTCCATCTGAAGGTCAACCTTGTGGTTTAGGGTATCCACGTCTCATAAACCAGGTAATATTCGATGGAAGGAGGTCTGTACTCCCAAGAAGATGGGTGGCCTTGGTGTACACAATGTCCTCCTTTGGAACCAGGTAGCTTTGGGTAAAATAGCCTCACATTCCCACTTTGCAGGAAATATGTAGGTTCAATATGTCTATGGTATTTATACGAAAGGAGGACGCTAGGAAATCTTTAATGCTCCTGCCACAGCTAGCTAGACTATCGGAAAGCTTTACGCAGTGACTACAGCCTTGCGCCCATGGATTTATCAACCCCGCTATTCTATTAAGGAGGTGTATGAGAAATCATTGCATCATCAACACAAGGTTCATTGGCGTCACCTTGTCTGGAAGAGAATCTCAATACCACAAACTCGATTTCTGTGTTGGTAAGTAATTCGACGCGGTCTAAAAACTAAAGACAAGTTACATCAGTTGGGGGTGGTGGATGAGGAGTTATGCCCATTATGTGGTATATGTTCTGAGACACATAAGCAACTCTTCTTTCGATGTCCTTTCAGTCAACTGTGTATTGACGCGTTTCAATCATGGACTAGGATCACTTTTAAGCCTATACGTAGGATGGACTTTCGGAAGCGAAATCTCTCCAAAACTTCACAAAAGGTATTTTCTGCCATTTATGCTTGCACTCTTTACTATATCTAGAAGTGTCGGAATGAGGCGGTTTGGTCTGCTTTTGTGCGTTCACCCAGGCAAGTTAGCCTTTTGATTAAGCATGACATTAGACAACACTACTATGTATTGAATATCCTGGATTCAGCTGGTGTCTCCTTTAGTTGAATCTAACAAATTGATTTCTCTGGATTTGGGCTATAGGCTGGTAGCATACTTGGTATGTATGGTTGATGTTTATAGGAAGTCTTTAATCTGTTAAATTCTTGATGTTGCTTTTAGTTTTGAGGATCTGAGCTCGGCTTCTCCTCTGATGTGTGGAACTATCGGTGTACACAACTGGAGTGGGTGGTGTAGGTCTTTGTATAGCCACTAATATTCTGTGATTTTTGCTGTTGGTGCTCTTGTTCTGAGTTTCTTTTAATCCCTGTATAGTTACTGGTATTACTGATATTCTCTCTTGGTGTGTTGGCTATTGTAGGTTTAGTGTGTTGGCGCTATGAGGGCCCACTGCGATTATGATCTTTGACGTAAAATAGCTGCCCCTTGCTGCTGATGATTTGCTGAGAGCTGCTATAAAGCAATGTTGTTGTCCACTGAAGCAATGCTGCTGGCCAACTTCATGCTGTCTGAGTGCTGTTATGGTCCATCTCTGCCGTGCTGTTTAATTCCTACAGATAGTGGGGTATGCTCATCTGTTTCATAGCAGGAAAAACCCTTGGATAGGAATGCTGAAGTTGTTATCCTTGAATGCTGGGCCAATGTTCTGATGTTAGTGCTATAATAGGTGTTGGTCTTTGATTTGTGGATTAATATGATGCGCATTGAATTGTGGATTAATATGACTGCCGTCTAGTAAGCCGCTAAAAGTGCTGTTCATGGCCCTTGCTTACTCATGATTTGCTGAGATGTGCTTGAGTAATGCCACTTCAGCCTTGTGTTCTACTGGATATATATATATATGTATGTATATATATTTATGTACATATATATATATATACATATATATATATATATATATATATATATATATATATATACATATATATATATATATATATATATATATATATATATATCATCTAATATGAACTTGTTTACTAATATATATATATCTATACACACACACACACACACACACACACACACATATATATGTATGTATATATGTATATATGTATATATGTATATATATATATATATATATATATATATATATACAAATACATTTCAAAAAAAAATTATCCAATTCATTATATTTGAATGTCCTTTAAAATACATTTTAAAATAATATTAAGAAGAAAATCAAAACTGCATTTAACATTAGAAAATGGAAATCAATTATTTGTTCAAAAAACAACATGCTCATCATTATGAATATGTCACTTTCAATGTTAGTCCTAGCAGTTGCTTTCCAATATGTGGAAACTCATTCCATTCTCCATAGCAGAATCACATCAGTTGCTTGCATCTTATCATAAAAAAAAAAGTTGTTAAGAAATCTCTCTACAAAAGATACACTCAAATAATTATTAATAAATTTTCTTATTCTTAGCAACATGGGCAAAAGTCAAAAATAAAATGTTAAAGATACCACGGTGTCACCTAACTTTTTAATTTCTTGTTTCGAAACAGCGGTATGGTTCACATTGTCAATCCAATGATCTCTTCTTAAATTGATATTCAAAAGAATTACGAAATACTTGGTACCCTTGAGTATCTGAACAAAAATTTGTATATTATGTCACCCAAAGAATAAAATTAGCAACTATATAATAAGTAAAATAGTGATTGTACAAGTCAATGATAAAAAAAAGTATCTTATAAAATTAAACTTAGACAAATCAACTTTATTGAAATTCACCCATTCGACCGAAGTATCACAAATTTCATTTACTTATTCAGCACCACCATTATTATAAAATTCCAATAAAGCAAACTATAAAAGTTAACCTGGGATATAAGTGTCAAAAAACTTACACTAGAACTAGAAGTAAAAAAAGGATTTTTTTTCGAAGATTCCTTGTTCTTCTCATTTTCATTTTGTAATAGACATCAACCATTCACAAAACTAACATGAGCTAACTTAAAGGGATCCCCTAAAGTATAAAATCTTCCCTTTGAGTTCTCAAATAGGCTTCAAAATTCACGAGCAATTAACTTAATATAAAGTATATACAATAAATAAGAAAATAAAAAAAACATGGAAAATAAAAATAAAAAACTCACCTATTGTTGAAACATCTATCTAAAATGAAAGAAATGTCGGTCGATTCTTGAACCAACGAACCAAGAGTTTTCATGTACTCCCTTCTATTCATAGACAATTGGACATTTGATTTTTGCACCAAAATCAAGGAAGTTTGGGGGACCACTTAAAAGTGGGTGAAAAACTCTCTTTTTCCATAAAGGTTATTAATATTTATGCAGTGTTCTGTTGTTGTAGTAAGGGTAAAAAATAATGCCACAACCTCTGTTATCACAATACAATGTACAAGCTTCAGCTGGTGGAAAATTCAGTTCACTTAGGAGTTTTTTAAGCCATAGAATCTCTGTTATGCCCTTAGCCACTCCTCTGAATTCTGCTTCTGCACTAGACAATGCCACAACCTTCTGTTTCTTGCTTCTCCAGGTGACAAGGTTACCCCCAACAAGAGTAAAGAACCCTGATGTAGACTTCCTACTATCTCGATCTCCTGCCCAATCTGCATCAGTGTAGGCTGTGAGATCAAGATGACCATTCTTCCCAAAGAAGACTCCTCTATCACTAGTACCTTTCAAGTATCTTATGATTCTGATGACAACCTCCATGTGTGGTGGTTGAGGCATGTGCATAAAGCGACTCACCACTCCTACTGCATATGTTATGTCAGGTCTAGTGTGAGATAAGTCGATAAGTTTTCCCCCCAATTTCTAATATTGTTCTCTGTTAGCCATTTCTCCTTCTAGTTCATTTTGGAGTCTGTGATTCGTAACAATAGGAGTATCTGCTGGTTTTCAATCGAGCATACCTACTTCAGCTAGTAGGTCCAAAATATACTTCTTCTGGTTGATAAAGATTCCTCGTTTCGACCTGAGGACCTCTATACCCAGAAAATACTTCAAATTTCCCAAATCTTTCATCTCAAATTCCTTGAAGAACTTCCTTTTCAGATCATCTATCTCACTTTCATTGTTTCCTGTTATAACCATATCATCGACATAGATAATAAGGCAAGTAATGTCGTCTTTTCCTTTCTTCAAGAACAACGTGTGATCAGAGTTGCTTTGTTCGTAGCCAAACTTTTTCATTGCTGCAGTAAATCTCCCAAACCAAGCCCTTGGGGACTGCCTTAAGCCATACAGCGCCCTCTTCAGTCTACATCCTTCTCCAGGTGCAAACTCACTTGTGAAACCTGGAGGACCATGCATATATACTTCTTCTTTGATTTCCACATGGAGGAATGCATTCTTTACATCAAATTGATATAGCGGCCAGTCTTTATTGGCAACTATTGAGAACAAAACCCTGATAGTGTCAATCTTAGCCACAGGAGAGAAAGTTTCTGAGTAATCAATACCGTAGGTTTGGGTGTATCCTTTTTCCATGAGCCGAGCTTTGTATCGTTCAATGGAGCCATCAGCATGATACTCTATAGTAAACACCCACTTACAACCTACAGTATTCTTTCCCGAAGGTAAGTAACATTTCTCCCACGTGCTATATTTCTTAAGAGCTACAATTTCATCTTCCATTGCTTTCTGCCACTTAAGATTTTGGAGGGCTTCTTCACTATTCCAGGGGAGGTGTTCAGAATAAAGGCTAGTTTGGAAAGCCTTTGCAGTGGATGCCAAGCTGTCATTCCCTCCCTGATGGATGAGATATCGAGATCTCTGAGATTCGAATTCTGGGTCATATCTCTTTGGGGGAACACCACGTGTTCTCCTAGGGGGTAACTCATACCTGTATGGAGACTCAGTAGTACCAAGAAAAACATCATTTTCAACAGTAGGGGTTTCAGTCAATACCTCCTGAGGTGCAGGGATCACCTCATCATCATTGGATGCCTCAGACGGAGGAAGAGACGTGGGCTGATCCGGAAGGAGTACTATGTTTTCTGTAGCAACATCTGTGGGATTACCTACTTGCTCTTTTGGGTCTAGATCCTCAGTAGTAGAATAAGTAACCCAGCTTAAGTCATCACACATAGTCTCCCCCTGAGGACTAAGCTGGGGGTAGAAATAAGAGGACTCGAAGAAGTCACAATCCATAGTAGTATAGAGTTTGTTTTGGGTAGGATCAAAACATCGATATCCTTTCTGATGCACACCATAACCCACAAAAATACATTTGACAGCCCTGGGTTCAAGTTTGTGTCTGGCAATTTTGGGTAGGTGAACATATAGACAACACAACCAAAGATACGAGGTAGTAGGGAGTGTGGTGAGGGAATGGTAGAGTGGGTTTGGAGGGTTTGAAGGGGGGTTTTGAAGTGAAGAGTTTTGGAAGGAAGGCGATTTGTAAGGTAGGTAGCAGATGCAATGGCTTCAGGCCAATAATAGGATGGGACATGGGCTTCAAACATAAGGGCTCTACTGATTTCAAGGAGGGTTCGGTTTTTTCGCTCAGCGACCCCATTTTGTTGTGGTGTATGTGGATAGGAGGTTTGGTGGATAAGGCCATGGGTGGTAAAGAATTGTTCCATGTGATGATTCATGTACTCCCCCCCATTGTCAGATCGAATGATTTTGGGTTTGGCTTGGAATTGGTTCACAATCATATGGTAAAACTTAACAAACATATTAAAGACATCAGACTTATGCTTCAAAAAATACACCCAACACATCCGGGTACAATCATCAATAAAAGAAACAAAATAGGAATAGTGTTGTTTATTATACTCAGGCGCAGGGCCCCACACATCAGAATGTATTAAAACAAAAGGTTCACTGCTACGACTACTACTAGAATAAAAGAATGTTTGTGACTTTTCGTAAGAATACAAGCTTCACAGTCTAGGGGTACAGTATGACTATTGAATGATGGAAATAGACGTTTTAGATACCCTAATGATGGATGTCCAAGACGCCGGTGCCAAGTCCATAACTGGTGATCACGAGACCCATGAGCAAGCAAAGTTTGACCCTTTTGAATCGCCTCATCCACATAGTACAGCCCATCCTTTTCAGTACCACGCCCAATAATCTTCCCCGTCTGAGCATCCTGCACAATACAATCAGAAGAAGACATAAGAACAATACAATTCGATTCCCGAGTTAACTGGCTAATGGAAAGCAATTTATAAGACAAAGTAGGAATGAAAAGACAATTTTTTAATTTCAAAGATGGAGAAACATTAACGGGCCCGGATCGATCAACTACAACATACTCCACATTGGCTGTTTGGATGTGACTACGAGTTTGAGGGGTAGTAGATAAAAGATCGCGAGGGTCAAACGTCATGGTGTCTGTGGCCCCACAATCAAATATCCATTAGGATGGAGAATGTGTTTGGCAAATAAGTCCAAATGAGTGTGAACTCAAATTGGGCCGTGGGTTTGGGAGTAAATGGGCTGGGGATGTTTTTGTGTGGGTACGGTTTTTAGTGAGGGTTAGGGGTAGGGTATTTTGTGGGGAGTATTTAAGAATGAGAGTGGAAACTTTCCATTTTCACACTCTTCCCTTTCTCTCTCTTTGGGTCCGACGGTTTCTCCTTCTCTCTCTTCTGGTTCACCTTTGTCGCCATGGTTGGGAATGTTTGAGCTTGGGTTTGGTTGAGATTCTGACATGCTCTCTTGGTAAGGGACTCCGGTGGCTACGTTGGCCTTGCCGCCGTTTCTGCTTTGCGGAGCCTTGGTGGCGGCCTTCCGCTGCCGGTACTCCTCCCACCACTCCGGGAAGCCTTGTAATTTAAAACATCCATCCTTGGTATGACGGCTTCCTCCACAGTGAGTACACTTGAGGTGAGACTTGTCTTCCACCTCCCGCCGGAATGAGGGTAAATCCGACCGGTGGTGGTGTTTAACGGCCAACCCACTCCCAATTTCTGAGGGATTCTTTCCCGATGATGAAGTGTGAGTCATAATCTCACGCCTTGAGATTTCCCGACGTATGGTGGCATACGCCATTTCTACGGTGGGTAGTGGATGATGGTTCAATAAATATCTTTTCTCCTTGTCAAAAGACTCATTTATTCCGGCCAAAACCTGGAATAATCGTTCCTTTTGTATGAACGTGTTGAAAATAGTGATATCTTCTACGTGAACCATGGGATTCGGCTGTCTCCGATCTATTTCTTTCCAAATTGTAATGAGTTTTCCATAGTAATTTTCCAGTGTGTCTCGATTTTGCTTAAGTCCGTTTGCTTGACAACTTAGGTCAAAAATTTGGAGTTCATCTCTCCCACTGCTCAGTAACGTTTCAATGCCCCTCCATAAGTCCCTTGCAATAGTATAGTCCAAGAAATGGTTTATAAGATCTGTATCAATGTTTGAGATTATCCATGAGAGAACAATCGAGTCCCTCTGTTTCCATGATTTATATGTGGGGTCCGTCGTGCACAGAGGGTCGTCGATGATATGGTTGAGACGCCCTCTACAATCCAACGCAATTTGCATCATTTTACACCATGAGGTGTAGTTTTGGTAGGTAAGTTTTTCGGCAATTTTAAGATCTGGTGAAACGGCTTTAATTTGGGGTTTGGGGCTATGCATCTGTTGAAACAGTTTGAACATATGTTCCATCTGTTCCATGGTTATAATTTGCTGGTTGGTATTGGGTTGGTTTTCGGCCATTTCTGACTTTTTCAAGTTAAGGGTTTGGTTATGTGTTTAGGTTAAAAATGGGTAAATGATGAAACCGAGGAGGTGTTACCGGTCCCGAAACAACCCCCGTTTTATCTTTGATTTGAATGAAGGAGTTTGGTATGAGTATATATGAGTTGTATTGCAGAGACTTGGTCCTCTTTCCGTGCCGCTTCAAGGAGTTGAAATCCATTCTAATTCTCTGTTTTTGGATTAGTCTCAGTAAAACAATGTATATTCAATCCCTTCACTACCAATATCATTTTAAATCCGAAGTTGAATTGCATGGTTCAAATTCAGACATATAACCCCTTTCTAAATCTAAAATTGCCAATATCATGTAATTATCGATTACTTCTTCGTATTTTTGCATTTTTGTCTCCATGCTAGATTCAAATAGAACCCCTTTCTAAATCTGAAAGAAACAACCTTTTGAAACCCTCAAAACTAATTAATTGTTTATTTCTTAAGCAGCTCATCGGGTACCCGCTAAAAGTTAACATTGGCCCATGACCCAAACTGGAGATCGCATATGTTGTTAGAATTCGACCCATCATTTATGTTGCGGGTAAGCAAATTAGAAGGCTAAGTCAAGTTTAGTCGGGTTTCTTTGAACAACCCAAGTTTTGACATTTGCATTAACAACTATCATATACATATTATAATCCAGGAAAATTTGTGCCATGTGTCATTTATATACACCACCGAAATTAATACAATTGTTTTTTTCTTTTTTTTTTTGCATTGAAACTCTTAAATATCAATTAAACTTAATTATATTGAAACTCTTAGTGTTCTCCAATTTAATTCATCAATTGAAACTCTTAGTGTTCTCCAATTTAATTCATCAATTTAAATAAAACTCTTTGTGATCTAAATTTGATTATATTGAAGATGAAAAGACAAAACTTTAAGATCTTTTTTAGTGCCACATACATAGCTTGTTTTATTTTTATGATTAAATTTCAAAGTTTGCATCTCACATACTTAAGAAAGCGTAGAATGAGAGTTGAGTTTATTAATTATTTAAATTAATATGAAAATTGAGATAAAACAGGAGAAAGATATGAGTTTTTGTTTCATTGCTATGTGAATATGCAATTTTATCACAGAAATTTTATAGGTGTAGATGTGAGATGGAACATGGCTTATCAATTGTTGAGATCAAATTTTGAAAAGTTGATTGGAGATGAAATGGAAACAAAGAGAAAGAAGATATTGATGAAGATGATGTTTAATTTATTTTCATATTGATATGTTGTGTAGTTATGGATGTCATAATAATCAAATATATGTTATTATGATGATAATCAAGTTTGGTAAGCGTATGAGTAGTTTTAATTTTAAGTATCACTCCTTTTTAAGTGTTAGTAAAAATTTTTGATTAAAAATATCAATATTAGGTTATGTGATAATCTTAACATAAATTGAAGATGTTTTGTATCATAATTAGTTGATATTTTTTTGTTATGTGAAAATTGTATAGATATAATTGTTCAAAATATTATTTGGCATTCATATACACCACCCAAATTAATACAATTGTTATTTTTCTTTTTTTATTTTTTTTATTTTTTAATTTTTTTTTTTTTTTTTGCATTGAAACTCTTAAATATCAATTAAACTTAATTATATTCAAACTCTTAGTGTTCTCCAATTTAATTCATCAATTTAAATAAAACTCTTTGTGATTTAAATTTGATTATATAGAAGATGAAAAGACAAACCTTTAGGATTTTTTTAGTGCCACATACATAGCTTGTCTAATTTATATGATTGAATTTCAAAGTTTGCATCCCACATACTTAAGAAAGCGTTGATTGAGAGTTGAGTTTATTGATTATTTAAATTAATATGAAAATTGAGATAAAACAGGAGAAAGATATGAGTTTTTGTTTCATTGCTATGTGAATATGCAATTTTATCTCAAAAATTTTATGGGTGTAGATGTAAGATGGAACAAGGCTTATCAATTGATGAGATCAAATTTTGAAAAGTTGATTGGAGATGAAATGAAAACAAAGAGAAAGAAGATATTGATGAAGATGATGTTTAATTTATTTTCATATTAATAATTTGTGTAGTTATGAATGTCATAATAATCAAATATATATTATTATGATGATAATCAAGTTTAGTAAGCATATGAGTAGTTTTTATTTTAAGTATTACTCCTTTTTTAAGTGTTAGTAAAAATTTTTGATTAAAAATATCAATATTAGGTTATTTGATAATCTTAACATAAATTGAAGATGTTTTGTATTATAATTAGTCGATTTTTTTTTGTTATGTTAAAATTGTATAGATATAATTGTTCAAAATAATATTTGTATTAATTTAAACAATGTTTGAATTAATATTATATATATTTTTTAAAATAGTTTTATAATCACGTGCATAGCACGGGTAAATACCTAGTTTATCTAGAAAGAATGATATACAAAATAATTTTTTAGCTTTTTTATTTTTCAAATTCATAATTCGCTTAAAATTGTCAACACCAAATCAAAATTGATTATAATTGGTTTTTTTTATTTGCGAAGAAGCTAGTTACCGAAGTATATGATACCTGGTTGGAGTGTAGAAGCTTTTACAAATTTCTTTGCTGTTTTTTTGTTAAGGTGATATTGTTGCGAAATAGGGTTAGGAATCTATTTTCTATTATATGAATATACAAGTGCAGAAGTGCTTTTCAACTTTAATCCAAAGATATGTTCATTTGGGGCAGGAAAAGGGAATTTGCTTTTGCCTTTTTCTTTTTCTGTACATATTTTTTGGAACATGCTAAACCACTCTAGTGCACTTTGAGCTATTTTGGATAAAAATGTTTTTATCCATTATCATTCATGCTGTGAAATTTTCGTGTTTATCCGACTCAATAATATCTTTAAATACGACTACTTATGGGGTATTAGAAATAGAAGACTGTTAGAGTAGGCTAACGAATGCGGAAGCGTGGGCCTAAAGGTGGCACGAAAGGTTAAAAACCATGGTTTGAAGGTGTACTAATGAAACATGGTTTATATGCAAGTATTAAGGTAATTTAAAGCAATAAAAGTAAGTAAGACATTAACACCAAGATTTAAGGTGGTTCACCATTAATTAGGCTACATCCACCATTCTAGGCTAGTGTATTATTATGTGTTTAAAGGATAGAGAGCTTGAAAGCTCATTACAAAGTTAAAGGAATTATATCAATGGAGATAGTGAGTGTGTGAGCTATAGAGTAGAGAATTACAAGGAATGGTAAGGATAATAATGGGAGGCTCAAGCTTGTAGCTTGGCTCTACACAATACAAAGAGTATGGCAATACATATATATAGACTAAGGAAACAACATGGGTCAGCAATGGACCACAAAAGGAAGCAGCAGAATCGAAAAAAGGCTGGTCAGAGAAGCTGCTCGACCTAGGCTCGACCGAGCAGCTTGGTCGAGCCCCTCTCAGCAGGCTCCTGGCAGCAACTTTCCTCTTTCATGCAATGTCCCGGTCTCCAATACTTCATACCTTAGCCCTAGGTCTGAATGTTTGCCCTTCAAATGCTTCACATGTGAAGCTTGATCTTCCATATAGTGCATTGTACTATGGTTCCTAAATAAACCAAACACAAAGTGATGTGTCCTTTACCATTACTAAATATGCTTAAGGTCTAATATACTTAGTTATTTATTTTGAACCTTTAAGCCATGATTCTTCTACACATTAATTGTCATCTAATCACATGACTAATTAACCCAAGACTCAAGTCACATTTGTTTCAATCTCCACCTTGACTTGAGTCAACCAACAAAGATCACCTTCAACAAAACACAAATCCAATAACACTCCAAACATCACTTAGCCAAAGGCACTAAAGTATACTCAACAAACACATATGCATCAAGATGACCATGTGCAAATGTCTTAGAAAGACACTAATAGAGTACACACCAAAAGACTTACTAAGTCTTGCAAAATCAACCAAGAACACCATGAACTTGTTGATTGGAAATTGTAACAAAAGGAAACACCTTGTGCTCAAAACAACAAATTTGCCTCAAAATGTGGTTCTTCAACAAAGCAAGATACTTGGATTAAGTTTGTGGAAACATGAATGCCAACAACTATAAGCTTGGTGCCAAACAAAATGTTTTCACAACAATTGGTTCCATCAAAGTCTATAATGAATCGGTCACCATCATCATAACTCCACCTTCACCAATGTATCATCAAACCCACATGAACATACAAGTACTAAGGGACATTAAGTTATCTAAAATTTGGGGACTAAAGCGGTTCCGGAACCTTAGAGTCAAATCATAACCACCCTTGTACTCAAAAGCAAATAAGAACAACCAATTTCATCACAAAATCATTAACAATGATTAACATAAGCATTTTCAACATGCTTATAACAAAACATAACTAGCTTGGCATAACTAGTTCTAGACTTGTAATTAAACATCAAAATATGGTCACCAAAAATTAATTACCAAGTCATGACTCTTATTCATATTTTGCCCCAAAAAGACTTTATCCATTAGTCTTACTTCTTACAAGCACACCTTTGCTAATCAACAAAATAGAGAACTTATGTGATAGTGATGAAAGACAAAACCTTTAACAAGATTCACCCAAAAAACTCACTTCACAACTTATCTCAACCAAAGCAAGGATTTTTAACTCAAAAACTTGTAAGAGAAAAATGGCAACTAACAAATCAAGAGTATAAAACAAAATTCCCAACAAATCTTGAACCATTTAACAAACATATCCATTTTTGTGGAATGTAAAAAAAAAATTTGAGGTGAGGTTTCAAGAATATTCTTACCAACTCCAAATAAGGGGGATGAACAACATACTCATTTAGAGCAATTAAAATGGAGACACTCTTTGACCATCAAGAGCAATCCAACTAACCCTTTCACTCTTCTCCTTTCACCCAACTTTTTCTCAACACCTCTCTTGAGACTTTAAGTTTGAGTCTTTAAAAGGCTTCTTCACACTTTAAATTTTCCATTCACCTTCTAACACCTTTTAAACACCAAAACAAAACTTACTTCACCTTAACTTACCCAAAAACAGAATTTTACTTCACCAAAACCTTTGTTCATTGAGGTGGTTGAACACAACCCAAAACACCAAGAAAACACCATAATGATCATCAACCAAACCTTTGACTCTGATACCAATTGTTAGAGTAGGCTAACGAATGCGGAAGCGTGGGCCTAAAGGTGGCACGAAAGGTTAACGACCATGGTTTGAAGGTGTACTAAGGAAACATGGTTTATATGAAAGTATTAAGGTGATTTAAAGCAATAAAAGTAAGTAAGACATTAACACCAAGATTTAAGGTGGTTCACCATTAATTAGGCTACATCCACCATCCTAGGCTAGTGTATTATTATGTGTTTAAAGGACAGAGAGCTTGAAAGCTCATTACAAAGTTGAAGGAATTGAGCTATGGAGAAGAGAATTACAAGAGTATGGTAAGGAATAAAAATGGGAGGCTCAAGCTTGTAGCTTGGCTCTACACAATACAAAGCGTATGGCAATACATATATATAGACTAAGGAAATAACATGGGACAGCAATGGACCACAAAAGGAAGCAGCAGAATCGAAAAAAGGCTTGTCAGAGAAGCTGCTCGACCTAGGCCCGACCGAGCAGCTTGGTCGAGCGCTTCTCAGCAGGCTCCTGGCAGCAACTTTCCTCTTTCATGCAATGTCCCGGTCTCTAATACTTCATACCTTAGCCTTAGATCTGAATGTTTGCCCTTCAAATGCTTCACATGTGAAGCTTGATCTTCCATATAGTGCATTGTACTATGATTCCCAAATAAACCAAACACAAAGTGATGTGTCCTTTACCATTACTAAATATGCTTAAGGTCTAATATACTTAGTTAGTTATTTTGAACCTTTAAGCCATGATTCTTCTATACATTAATTGTCATCTAATCACATGACTAATTAACCCAAGACTCAAGTCACATTTGTTTCAAAGACTGATGGGAAGATACAGTTTTTATCAATAAACCCAAACAAAAATAAAGTTGATTACAAATAAACCCGATTAATATCTGTCCTAAAACTAAATGGTATTAAAAGTAATCCATCATCATCATACTAGTGTATCCCGCTCGTAGAGGGCAAGGTTTGAGAACAGAAGTTGGACAACTAACTATCTCACCCTTAACATCCATGCCACACCGAGAATAGTGCTGCAAATTATAATATTGTTGCAAATTATAATAATCATAACTTTTGATTAACCATGAAAAATCCCAATTTTAGGGTTACTTTACTCGAGAATATAATATTGTTGCCCAAGTGATGACTTGTTTTTGCAAATTGGATAAAAAAATGTAAAATTAAATAAAAATTCAAAAATTCAAAATTAAAAGTTAAAAAAAATTAAAAAAATAAAAAAAAAACTTACTTGATTTTGATTTTTTATTTTTAAAAATTTTAATTTTATATTTACTTTTTTACTTTTACATGAAAAATGACTTGTTGTATAGGTAAAAAGTTACCTTTGTGCATTCTTAGCAAGCACCCTTTATAGTTGAGATTATTCATAATTAATCAAAAGTTGGGATTATTGTAAGAAAATCAGTAAAAGGTTGGATTATTCTAAGTAATTTTTCCTTACATAAATATATATATTTATACATTAGTGAAATCTACATTATATAAAAATATT
Source organism: Amaranthus cruentus (assembly GCA_019425755.1). Lineage (NCBI taxonomy): Eukaryota > Viridiplantae > Streptophyta > Magnoliopsida > Caryophyllales > Amaranthaceae > Amaranthus > Amaranthus cruentus. The sequence goes on from CM033461.1 coordinate 15,004,819, forward strand.
TTACGCTTGAAACTAACCTTAGCTTGTAGGATCGTGGAACTGTGTGATGATCCAACCACCTAACTTTTTTAGCTAAGTAGGATCGCAAGATCCTACTAACTTTGAGATTCTACCTATAATCCAAATGGGTCATCTATTTTTAGATTGTAGAATTTGTAGAATCATAGACAGGATGAATAGTCTAATAACCATGGTAGTGATATAGTCATAAAGTATTCAAAATTTGCATTTGCTGTCGGAACGAGTTGACGACTAGATGTAGGCTTAGTTGTGGTTGCCAACGGGCAACGAGTTAAGGACAAAAATTCTTGGTCGTCAAATGGTGACTAAGAATTTCAATATAGCTGTTTGGGATGTTTTGACCACTAGATAGGGACTCAGTTTGGTCACCAGTAGGCTAATAAGTAGGGACAAAGTATTTGTCTCGCTATACTAGACTTAATAAGCTTTGTAGCTAGCCGTTTGGTCGTCAATCTAGGCAACTCATTTTTATTAAGTCGGCAATTATTGTCGCTATTTCATTACTTATTTGAAGTATTTGGGTCTAGACCTCTTCGTTCAAAAAGTGTGTTCATGGCTAATATTAATCTTAAAATCTCTAATTATGTTTAATATCTCTTATGGGACGGAAAGCATTCCAAAAACCATATTAAGAGTAAGTTTATACTTTTTAATGTTTATTTTTTTTTGTTGGATAGTACTCCTTCCGAATCGATTTAGTTGTCCCGTTTGATTTTTTACACTATTCATCAATCCCGTTTAATTTGTATTTTATTCTTAATCCATAAGTTAAAACATAGTCATGTGAGATCTCGTTTGATTCATTTCAATGCAAGGACTATTCTTATCAACTTTTCATAATTTTTATTTAAGCATAATTAAAGATATTTAAAGTCAAAATGCTACCTCGACAAATGTGTCCAAGCAAATGGGACAACTAAATTGATTCGAAGAAAGTATATTTTATAAAATTGACATGTAGCATTTTGGTTGGTATACTTTATCTTTATGAGACTCTAATCATCAAAGCTTTTTCCTTTCTAAGGTAGATCCACAATTAAACAATATACCACAATACGTTAGAATGACATTAAATCATGGTAAAGGTTATCTTGCTTTAGATATTGTTTCCATTGCTTTAGGATAACATAACTTTTGGGATTTGTCATAGTCGAACACTATTATTGATGATAATTTCTTTTCTATCTTTTTTGCTTTTCACTGAATCTTCTTTGTCTTATTTCCATGATTAATAAAGCTATGAAACTCCATAGATGTGCAACAAGCTTTTCGATGAGATGAGGACTAACAAAATGGCGTACCACACCTCCATCCTCACTTTTTATGCAGTAAATAGAATTCTCATATGCCATGTTTGTGAACAAGGATTTCATTTGGAAATTTGAAATTGGTTCAAATTTATTATTTGGTAAATTAAAAATTTTCAAATTTAGATTTGAATCAAATCCACCATGGTTATAAAAGTGGTTAAAAATGAGAATTTGAGAATGACTTCTTAAACCTTGTCATTCTCAAATTCTTAATTAATGAATTGAAATCTACAATTTGAAATGATATGGACAATCTCAAACGCAACCTTACATATTTTTGTTAAGAATATAATATTTTGGGAAATCCCACGTGGTGACCTTGACGTTTTGGATTTTCTATGTGGTAACCGAAACTTTTTAAAAATCCACGCGATAACCTTGAGGTTTACAAAATTGTTCCACCGTAATGTTTGCACATAAAAACGTTAGCAAATGTTAATTACGAAGTTTTAAGCTTGTTGTACGGTGATTTACGCGACTTACCATTTTAAATGTCATCAGTTGCAACTTTTTTCCCTCAAAATATAAACCCTAATTCTACCATTTTTTGATTTGGGTAAAAAATATGATTTATGAGTTAGATGAAATATGATTTGGGGGAAAAAATAGGTTAATTACAAAGTTAAATTCTTATTAATTCGTTTAATAAAACTAGCATATGAGAATTGAATTAGTAGGGCCTAAATCTAATAGATAATCAACAGACTGAGACTTTTCATAGGCACTAATGAGAATTTGATCATACATGAATTTAGGGGATTCCCGACACCCTAGACCTCTGCATCTTACAGTTTAATTTATATTTCTTATTGCATGTTTAGTTTGTTAGAAAACAACCAATCAAAATTTTTCTTCTCTTAAGCAATATACTTAGTAGAGATTGACAAGTTTCTTGTCCTAACTTCCTTGTGTTCGAGCCGCGACTACACGTACACCGTGTGCTTACGGTTAAATAAAATTTTAAATCATACCCATATGACCACTTAAATTCCCTCATAGAGGAAATATGCCACACAAATTTTCCCATAGAAACCAGATTCCAAGCTTCTAAATTTCAAATACCACCCAAACCTTAGCCCAATTCATATTACTGTGAGCATCAGAACCAACTTCTCTATGCAGGAAATACGCTCTATAGATTGCATTTACCTGTTTGAAGTTCATCAAAATAGTAGAAACAAGTTACATTCGAGCGGTAAGAGAGATTTCTTATTTGCAACGATCTAATCTTCGATGTCATTTTAACAGCAAAGCGTTACACTCATTTATAGATTTAGAAGAAAAAGAATAATTGTAGGTTACCAATAGCGTAAGGATGTTTGAGGTAAATTCACATCAAAGTTGATATTTATTCAGGGTTAATTAAAAGTTCGTATTATTGTAGGGAAATCAGTGAAAGTTCGTATTTTTCACAGTAATTTTTCCTTAAAATTAAATTTAGATTGTTAGTTAACTAAACTCTAGTTTGTTAATCATGTATGTAGCTTAGAGGATATAAATAGCTTTTATTTTGTTTTAGTTCATTTAAACAAATATATAAAAATAAAAACTCTATCTTCTCTCCTTCTTCTTCCCTCTCTCTTTTGACCTGTTCTTACTCTTCCATGAATTTATTCATTCACCGCTTTGATTTTCTGCTCCTTAAACATAAAATTTAATAAATATGTGCTACGGTCCTTCATGGAACGCATCATACAATTCCCTTTTAGAAACTTCTAAACTGATAATTATATTACTAATTAATAATAAGAATAGTTAGTTTCAAAAAAAAAATAATAAGAATAGTTTTTTACTAAAATAATTTTCCATAATAATTACAGCAATTCATCATAGTTATTGGAGTCAATCCATCAAACCAACCCAATCAAATAATACGTAGCAAGTGACGACTATTAATTAATTAATATATATTATAATAATAGTAATATTACTATTGATATCTAACAAACAAAATTATAATACTATATACTTTATAAAACCAAGATACATTGCAAAAAAACATATATTAGATTTCATATAAAAAATTACATTAAATAAATAAATAAATAAATAAAAGAATTAAATATAGCTTTTCAACATTATGATGGATGATTTTCGTGAGTAGTGATGTTGAACCTTAAGAAGAAAAAGTGACCAAAATTACAAGAAATTTCATGCAATCATAATGCAAGCAAAAGTAAATGCTTTCTATCATCTTTTATCCGCTTGAGATAATCCCATTATCTCAATTTCTTTTTGTATACTTTAAATAATCTTTTGGTCCTCAGGTTCAAGTATGGTCATTTTTATTATCTGCGTGCTTAGTCAATTAATATTGTTACTTATCCATCAATAGTAAGAACCAAAACATTGCATATATCCTTGCACAACAAGAAAATGAGGAGGTTTTAGACATTTGATTTTAGACGCTTCAGCAAATGTCTAAAAAATTGCGAAGTTTTTTGACGATTTATGATCGACAGAAATAAGCGTTTAAAATATACAATAGCGAAGCGTCTAAAATCTTAAAAAAAACAGTGGTATTTTTCCCTCCTAAGCCTTAAATAATTACTTGAACTCAAAAGATAAAAATTTAAAAAAAAAAAATGGTAACCCTATTCTTAATCAAACGCAATTTCTTCTCCTAGGCGCGCCGCCTATCTTCTCCCATAGTCCCACTCATCTTTTTCGCCGCCATACTTTCTCTTTCGGCCATCTACCCGGCTGGCCATCCGCCCGACCATCTACAGCAATAGCAGGTTGCAACCGATTTTTCTCCCACTTTGGAATTGTTTCTTGAATTTTTAGTTTGTTGAATTTGTAAATCGGTTATAAACTTATGCAAAATGTCCTATATATGATCCAAGCAATTTGGTCATTCCAACCTTATGATCTCTTTGTTGGATTATTATCCCAACCTCCAAACACCCATCTATGTGGACAAAACTCCACCATCAGATATAGTTGTAACCTCCACAGGAGGTCGGGACCATTCACCTGGAGACATTCTCTTTTCAAGATGAGATAACTCGTTTGGTATAAGGACGTTCCTTGGTGTATGTTGTTTTCTAATGACATTGTTTATTTGGTAAATTAGATCAGGGGCCAAATGTTAAGTTAGAATGGTGGAGACAAGAGCTGGAGTCAAGAGGTTTCAAACACAATCATACTGTTCCAGTAAAAAATCGGAAGCTTATCAAATAAACGAGTACCTTCGAGTATATACGGTGGTCAAACGGAGCTTGATCGGAAAACCATTGAACACCTGAAAATAAACACCAACAACCCCGGGGTGGTCCCCAGGGGCGGTGCCTCCAACGCCCAAGTTAATGCCTATGTATAAGCTATTTTATGTAGAATGATGTTTTAGAGAGATAAAGTGTTCTAGTAAGATTCATCAACAAAAAAAATCCCCCCTCTCACTTACCTCCTAAGAGGTATATATAGAGGCTCTAATGGGCTTATTATAGTTGTGGGTTTGGCCCATAATAAAGTGGGCTTATATTTTATTCCCAAACAATTGCCCCCCAGACTCTAGAGCTATAGCAGATAGATCTGGAGTCTATAACTTAACTGCCCTAGGAACTATGTCAGCTCCCTAGGTCTAGCTCCTAAGCCCCGGACATCAGTCTCTACTGGAAATTAATTAGAACTAGTTATTGGTTCAAACTGGCGGCCTCACTGGCGTAAAGTATGTGTCATACCTGTGTTCTTATGGTGCCAGTTCTCAGCTGGGTTCTCTTGTTGCCACCCACACTAAGGACACACCTCCCCAGCTGTTGGCAATTCTAACCAGTAGATACCGCCAACCAGTTTAATTGAGAGCCAGTGGATACAGTTTCACTGAGAATTAGTATTACCGAGCTAAGATCTCAACCCATACATACATACATCCATGTAATCACTTACATAAATGTGATAAAAGCAGGAATAAATAAAGCAAGAATAAATAAAATGCAATATTATAAAATTACCCAACTCGCCAAGATCCGCTGAATTATTAGATGCTTGGTTTTTACTAATTAGGTGTTTGCCAATCATCTACGCATCAGTTATGTAACCGCTCGTTTGGTAATCACCAAATTTGGACCCTCACCAGCTTTATTATCACTGGGTTCCTTATTCGAATTTGGATACCTCAACAGCGTACTTTTAACTGGGTAGACTTTTTCAATTGGACATACTAATTTTGAGACAACTCTTTCAATTAGTACACAATAGCAAATCTTGAGTCACTTTGAGATAGTCATTTTGAATGCAAATACTCCTGCAAACTTACTCAAAAGACAAAATATTAAAAATTTCAAAATCAACAAAAAATTAATTATGATAGCATAATTCTCCTTGATTATATTTAAACCCCTTTTTATAGTAACAACAACTTTTTCGGAGTAATTTTGTGACACCAATATCTTCATCTGGAAACCATTTTTAATTTTATGGAGCCAATCTCTTTTATAAAAAAACGTGGGCCCCTATCCACTTTATCTTGTTTCACTTTAATTCATCCTCTCCGTACGCCATTTTTATTTTTATTTTTATTTTTCACATAATTCTCTTGCTTCTCATTGCCTTTTTCATCTTTTTGCTCAATTTCTGGGTTCTAATGAGACTCTAAATCTTCAATCAAACTCTCAAACTTCCATTTGAGTTCTAAGAAACCAAATTTTTTTTTTTTAAATAGAATCATCCAACTTTCAGGTTCTCTTACCCAGATTGTTCTTTTTTTTTCTTTTTTTTTCTTTTTTTAAAAGCCACTGAAAAAAACCTCTGAATTTCAATTAAAACTACAATAGCCAAACTGATACGATACAATCATACCCTAATCCTTTTTTAGAATTTTGAATGGCAAACTTAACAATCGTCAATTGGGAAATTGTGCAATAGTTCACAGTTGGTACATGAAGGAGAAAAAGAAAAAAAAATCAAATTTCTGGGACCATGAAATTTCTGGGAACAAAAATCATCTGGGAACAAAATTATAAATCTGGAAAGAAATATTTATCTGGGAATGAAAATCATCTGGGATGACTTCATCTGGGATGCTCAAACTTCATCTGGGATGACTTCATCTGTGAGCATGAAATTTATGGGAATAAAAATCTGGGACGAACATCTATCCGGGAACAATCTTTTCTGACACTAATTCCTTATGGGAGAAAATCTGGGATAAATCTATCTTCGAACAAAAATCTGGGATAAACCAAAATCTGGGAAGAAATAATTTGGTACGAAATTTCTGGGAAGAAATTATGTTAAAGTAAAAGTGTTTGGGATTTAATCTTTACTGGCAGTAGTTTCTACTGGGAGCAAAGAATCTGAGACAAATTTTCAATTGAATGTTTCTGGCAGCAAACAATTACTGGGAGCAAAGAAGCTGAAGTTCTCTTCTTTTACTGTAAGTAATTCCAAAGATCAATCTTCTTTGATACCCATTTCCTTAAATGAGTCTGAACAAACCTTGGAAGAGTCCGAACCAAATCGAGTTAAACTTGCACTTGAGAAAGCTGGGGAGTATAAAAAATCATTGCAATTGGATTATAATCAAGAAATTAGTAATGACCTAGTTGCTGAATCTGCTGGAATTGTTAGTGGAAGTGGTGGATTGGTTTCTGGGGATGAAAGTGGTGATGTAAAAGAGGTTCCTGAAGTAGTTAGGATTGCAATGGAAAAGGCTAGAGTATCAGAACAACAAAGAAAATGTGGGTGATGTCAAACTAAATTTCCTTTTGCTTTTCCTACTACTCCCACGTAGCACTTTCCTTTTTTTCTTCCTTCTTTTTTTTTTGTTTTTTTTTTTTATTTTTATTCAACCTCGATAATGTATTCCCATAATTTTTTCATGGATATTTTAATTTTTGTGGGTAATTTTGGCTAAAATAAAAAAAGTTGGTTAACTTGTTTGAACCACCGAAAAAAGAAAAAGGTCATGGAGCCATAGGAAATTCACTATGAAAACCATACCACTACCTGACGCGCCAAATTGTTCCGGTAAAAAATCGGAAGCTTATCAAATAAACGAGTACCTTCGAGTATATACGGTGGTCAAACGGAGCTTGATCGGAAAACCATTGAACACCTGAAAATAAACACCAACAACCCCGGGGTGGTCCCCAGGGGCGGTGCCTCCAACGCCCAAGTTAATGCCCATGTATAAGCTATTTTATGTAGAGTAATGTTTTAGAGAGATAAAGTGTTCTAGTAAGATTCATCATAAAAAAAATCCCCCCTCTCACTTACCTCCTAAGAGGTATATATAGAGGCTCTAATGGGCTTCTTATAGTAGTGGGTTTGGCCCATAATAAAGTGGGCCTATATGTCTCTCCCTTCTGGAAAAACGTAGAACCTGTTCAAGAGAATACACCTCTCTAAAGTTAGGCTTACTCCAGAAAACTGGGGGCATATACCTATAGGGATGTCCAGGAGTCTTAGGTACCCTGACCCAGATAATCTTATCCTTGTATTCTTTCAGATCATTCAGTTCGGGGTAAGAAACCATCGACCCATTTACTGATGAGAAAGTAAGAAAGGGACTATTCCTATTTTCATCTAGTTTGAACAGACTACAAAATAGTCTGAGGATCATTGGCAGCTTCATGAACTCACAGACCCAAATGAAACAGATAATCTTCCTAGTAGCCTGGGGAAGAAACTGATTCAAAAAAAGTTGAAAATAACACAAAATCTGGGAAAAGAAAGGATGAAGAGGGAAACGAAGACCGAAAGCAAAGTGATATATACAAACAGGAATGAAAAGGTCATCCGCATTGTCTCTAGAGATCATATAATCAGTAGCACCCATGTCAACCTCACCCATCCTACACTAATATCCTTTGTCCATAGGAATATGGCAGTAGTCCTCAAGAACGAATTGAGCCCTACCCTCCAACATCAAATCGTAATACTTCTGGGATAAAGAAGCCTCCGCCAGGTTCTTCATTTCAAGCGGAGTCAAATCAGAAAAATCAAAAGGAGTAAAAGCAGTCCCCTCGAGACCTCTGACGGTTGGAGGAACAAGCTCGTCCAGCCAATGGAAATTGATCCACCTCCTCTTCATAAGCCATTCCTTGGGAGGCTCATGGGGCAGAACGTCAAGACAGGTGGCAGTTGGGAACTCATAAACCGGATCCTCAGTAAGATCCTTCTGAAAATCATGCTTCAAATCGTCAAGAGTTGTCATGACGAAGAAAGTGAAAGGTGAAGAAAGGAAAAATTAGGGTTCGAGAAGTGATGGTAAGAAGAAGATTCAAGGAATATTAGAGAATAAACGAGAGTTCAAAAATCGTAAAAAGTCTGAGATGAATAAATGAGGAATATTTATAGTAAGGCAAGGTCAATGTAAAAGAAGATCAGGGTTGAAAATCATCAGGGAAAAAGGTGAAAAAATCAACCGTTGAGTGTTTGAAGCGCCAAAAATTTGAAAGGAGTGTGAATAGAGAGCGGCGATTTGAAAGGCATTTAATGCAAAGCTTATCCAAGTCGGGATAATGATGAAATAGTACGAATCATAAAATGAAGCGTGCTGAGCAAGCTTCGTCAAGAAAAACTGCTTGGAGAGAAAAACCTGCCAGAAGAAAAATCTTAACTTTTGTCCCAGATGGTATAATAAGAATACGTTTATAATAGTAGTATATTCCCAGACAAACACGTATTCCCAGAAAAATAGTCTTGCCAGATGTGCATAAGTCCCCCAGATGCAAATTATAGTAAATTCCATTAAATAAAACAAAGCCAAACGCTGCAAAAGGAGACACGTGGAGGGAAGGAGATCAATCGCCAAATCTTGGGCCACCTAACTCTAAAAAAGCTACGAAGTAGGATTCGGCGATTTCACAACCACAGTGAGATGATGTGACAAAGCAGTAATACGCATATAGTGAAATGATGGCTATAAATACGCTAATCAACGCAAACACGAAGGGAGAGATACACAAAAAGAAATTCTAGAGAGATGTATAAAAAGAGGTTCTCAAAATTCTTACAAGATGAAAGTGAGTTTCCACCACCCAGAAAGAAAGAGTTGCCAGAAATGGTCATCCAGCAAAAGATTAATGATTTTGTTGATATTTTCTTTGACTTTGGGATGGCATTGTCATCTTTGATTAGATTAAGATTCCATCCCAAGTCAAGGATAATACGAACGAGATTGTTAGAAGATTGATCCACCCGTCATCCCGACGTCAAAGAAAAAGCGAAGAATGGGATCGAAATGCCAGGGGTGATTACCGTTGGGAGAGCAATACCTAGGCCAACTTTTCATCACCCTGGTATTTTCTTTCCAGTTAGGTAGAATGTTAGTGACTGACGAGGGCGAGAAGATTCACTCGCGTGAAAACCTCCGTCGGCACTTTCATTTCTACGCTTCCGAGTGTGCGTCCTCCTCCGCCGCCTCCGAGTTACATGCAGCCCAGAGTAACCTTGAATTGAGCAAGGAAAGGAACTCCCACGGCTGAAACAAAAGAGGTCGAGACAAGGAAGCAACACATTTCAGAAGGACGGCACAACTTGGAAACAGACCCACATAATTCTCAAAAAGAGAATTTGTAGGTCTGGGGGGGCAAATTGTACAGATAGAAATATGAACCCAAGTTCATTAAAGCGAATTGTGGTCAAAGAAAGTCAACTACATCAAAAACTGGCAGCTTAGAAGTCTTCAGGCCAAGATCTGGGAAGGCCCAAGCCTGCAGCAGAAATACTCCTTAGAGGCCATTTCAGGATTCTTAGTACAAGAACCTCACGTGGGTTGTTAGAACATATGTCAATTGTTTTATGGACTTAGTTAGAGGTAGTTAGATTAAAAAAGACAAATAAAGTATTTTATTCAACTCTAAAGAATGAAACGTGTAGAAGTAAGAAAAGAAGTACAAAAAGATATAACGTGTATGAAAAGCTATTTGATAGGATTAGAGAAAGAGGCTTCTGTTTCGTAAATCATTGGCTATAAATACCGGATTCAGCATCATAAATGAGGTAACTGAAATTCTCCAAAGAAAGAGGAACTAAGAAATCTCTCTACATTTACAACAGCATTTATTGTGATTATTTATTATCAAAAACCTCACGTGTAAAGAAGTCCTACGCAATAATCCACCTGATAGCCATTGTGCATCTTGAAGGACTTGGTAGGCAAGTCTTTTCTTGAATCTGAAACTGACTTGAGCGTCGGAGTAGGATTCCAGGAAAGACTCCCGGACCTTACTGACCCTTGGGGTGTTTTGCAGGACTCCAGACATCTTCACTCATAAAGATCTGGCAGCATAACAAGCAAAGCATTAAATTAAAGGGCCTCCACCAGCTTAATCATCCTGATTAACCTATGAATCAGGGGATTAATTAAACATTTAATTGTTCTCATAATCTGACAGGAACACATACCAAGTTAAAGTACATATATAGAGTGTAATTTTAGCACAAACGCAATAACAAGAGACACTGTAAAGCTAGAAAAGAAATAAATTGCTTCAAGTGGATGCTTTAAATATCATTGGTCATATTTCAAAGTAATGGGGACATCTAACAAGATGTGAAACATAGAATTAAGTGTAGGTAGCAAAAATGGAGAGTGGCTTTTGGAATATTATGTGATCGAGGTGTGCCCTTGAAGTTAAAGGAAAAAAAAATTTACGAAACAGTGATTAAATTGGCGCTTCTACATGGATCAAAGTGTTATACTTTAAGGAAAGATTATAGTAGAAAGATTAGAGTAAAGGAAATGCAAGTGCTGCAGATAACAAACATTAAGCGATAGAAATAAAATGTAAATATAAGGATGGTGCTAAATGGTGTGCGTATGTACAAAGACAAGATATTAGCCGACCGGTAAGTAAATAGAAAGTTCGACATTGGAAGATTTAAAAAGAAAATGAAAAAATTGAAGATTACTTGGAGGAAAAAATTGGAAAAATATATGAAAGATTTAGCTTTAAAAATTGAGAGGTTAGGAAGTTGGGATGTCCGTAGACGATCATTGGAACTAAAATATTGGCTTATGTATCTAACTATAATCTTTTGGAATTAAGGCTCTAGCATTGTGGTCGTTATTCTTATTGTTTCTAATTTTTTTGTGTTTGTATATTATTAGTCATATTAATTAAATATCAAACGTATTTATGAAGTATTAGTCCTACAACTATAGTTCTAATCGTATTATTTTAGTATTAGTCATAATATTCAAGTATTAGCATAGCATTAGTCTTATAATAGTATAGTTGTAGTTGTATTATTATTGCATTAGTCCTATTAGTACATTATTAGTAATATATATATTAGTGTATATTAGTGGTATTAGTTTAGTGTTAGTTGAATCGAGCTATGTTAGTAAAATAGTAGTTTTATTATTATATTATTAGTCTAATTAGTTTAGTATTAACGGTATTAGTATTTTATTAGTTATAAAAATTGAGAAACCAATATTGTAGTAATTAATTGTTAATCTCTAATTTGTAAATATCGAATAACTAAGGTACTTATTACTTCAAAAAATATTGATTTACTATAGATTATAGTTAAATCTCAAAATATTGTACGTGGTCCGATCCAAAATTTAAACTTCGCAAATTATTTATTTTGATGAAATAAAATGATTATAACTTAGACAAAATATAATAATTTCTTAAAATAGATAATTAATGAGTTATGGTAAGAACCTAGGTGATGAATAATCATTTCAAAATTTTTAGCATTACAAAATTTATGCATTATCAATATGTGTAAAAACTATATTTAAAACTAGATAGTGCCCGTACGATGCAAGGTTTTATCAAATTTTCTGAGTAAAAATAACAAAAACAAATCCTAGTAAAAGTATATTATGTTTTAACTATCTCAAAATATCTCATACACTAAATAATATTTATTTAACAAAAAAAAAATGAAAAAACTTTTATAAATAATCAAAATAAATATAAAATATAATATATAGTTTGCTAGTACATTAAATATGATTTGACCCAAAAAGTGAAAAAAAAAATAATTAATAAGAAAAATAATATATTCAAAATAAAAAAGTAGAAAGTCAAAGATTATAATAACAATGACATCATCATTTAATTTAGGAGGAAAAATTTTTAATGTAGAAGCGACGCGTAAGCAATTTTGAAAGGTTATGATGTAAGCGTGTTTTGTTTTTGTAATAGTTATCATAGATACTTATTCAAAGAAGTTTAATAGAGATTGACACGTACATAACAATTATTTCGAAAAAGATAATAATATCAGAAGCGTTATTTTAGTAATAGTTAGAGAGAAATTCTTAGAAAATCATAGTAATTTTCATTAGAAGCATATCACGTGTGGGTGGACATTAAACAGGAGAATTTAGTTTTAATTTTTCTTATTTTAATTATCATCTTTGTCTTTATTTTGTAGTGATATTAAATCAGTAAGATTTAATAATAATTTATAGATATTCTAAAAAAATAGTTGCAAACAATTTCATTAAGTTCTTTAAAGTGAAATAAAATATTCCTCAAATGTATGTGTATTTAAATGATTATATATTAAATAATAAAATCAGCTACCAACCAGCAATAAGATGATTACTTGTAAAAGAACTTTAACGATCACAAAAATAGTTGGTTTGATTCCAACAACCCACAAGAACGAAAAACCCCTACGAGATATGAGTAGTCGAAAAATATTCAAATACGTCTGACTAGTTATTGATAGCCGGTAATATTGTCGCTCACAGACTAAAATTGTAAGAAAAGGCAGCATATTTTGATTTTATTTACAGAATATTTTGATTTTATTATGATTTTATTCTAGAATAATATCTTAACGTTTAGGAAGTTGAGATAATTTTATTATTTTGTTTCCAAATTGGTTAAGCTCTTTTTGTATTTATATGAGGTTTTGCCTCTATTTAAGGTATGAATGAAAAATCAGAAATATATGAGCTTTTGCCATAATTTTTTATTAATTTCTTCATGGTATCAGAGCCGTAAGCTGCATTCCGGGACCGGCGACACCTTTTTTCTCGGTTCTAATCATTTACCTTAACCTTTTTTTCTTTGTCTTTTATCCCTTTAACAAACAATGACATATTAAAAAACCCAAAACAACCAACAAATGATGTCTATAAACAAAATGGAACAAATAATCCAACAAATGTTCAACCAAATGAATATACAAACCAAACCCACAATTACTTACTTTGGAGATCTCAAGGTGGATGAGAGGCTTACTTTTCATAACTACACAAAATAGGGTAAACTCATTTACATAACAATAGAGTCCCGGGAACGGCTACACCATATCACAACCGCACCCCCAAAACCCACACATCCGAAATATGAGTAATGGAAACAACAAGACTCACTTTTTTTTTCCTAGCTTATTTCTAATATTGACTCAAACTTGGTGAATCAATTTCTTGATTACACTTCTTCTTGGAATTTATGAAAAGGAATTGAAATCCTTTTGAGTAGTGGAAGAGATAAACTTCAGATCTTCGATCTGAGTTCTAAAGCAGCGTCATTAAAGCAGAACCAAAAAATCATAGAAAGCTTTTATACCAAACTCAACACTTTAAGGAAAGAAATCGATCGTCGTATGCCTAACCCGATGAAACATGATGATGAAATAACCATTTTTAATGGTTTTATTCAAAGATAACGACTATACTAATTTTTAGCTAGAATAAACGAAACTTTTGATAAGAAATGTCGGGATCTTCTCAATCAAGACCCATTACCCACGGTTGAGAAGGTCTATGCTACCATTCGCCGGGAAATTAATCGGCGTGGTATTATGACCGACACTTCATCATTGGGAATGATTCCCTCCGAAATACGAAGTGGGCTCGTGGCTAAACACCGGTCAGACTACACTTTATTTCGACAAGAAAACCGTGGACAAGTCTCAACTAACATGTGAATTCTGTGGTGGTTCTCGACACACTAAAGAAAAGTGCTTTAAACTCATTGGTTACCCAAGATGGTGGGAGGATTTAAAGCAACAAAAGGCCGCTGCCAAGGCAAGGCTCAGTTTGTCACTACCACTACAGCACCTGAAGCAACACCACAATTAGAAGAGACACGTGAGGAATCAGGTCTAGGTACGATATCATGGGGATATATAGGAGTAACTAAAACTGATATGCAACCCCTACAAACACCGCCACAAACCCATTATTGTTTTACCTGAAAACCATATAACCATAACCCTTAAATCCACAAACAAAAAATTTTGAGTCCAAAAAGCAACAAAAAATTACAAACAAAAAACAAAAAAATCAAATCAACGAGAGTATAGATCTAAGGAACAAGAACCCAGAATTAGTCAAAAATACAACTATTAACATCACAAAATTAAAGCCAAAAAATCCACCATTTTCAGCCTTCAAAAACGACTAACAAAAATCACAAACAGTTAGTACAGCCAAGAATGGTAACAACCACCATGGTTTCGAGAAACAGGACCAGCGTTCGTGTCAAAACCCAAGGAGTATACAGTCATTGAAGGGGAGAGAAGAGAGAGATTAGAGGTGAGAAGGGTGAAATCAGAAAATAAGGGGAAGGGGGAGTTTGAAGTTTCCATAAATAAACCCTTTTATAGAAGGGGAACCATGAAGCTCTAAAACCACACTTGACCCGTGTGTCTTAAAATGGGCATCTAAGGGTCCACGTCGCTGACCCTGTTTTAATTCCTCCATTTTTTCTAAAAACCCTAATATTATACCCAAATTAAATTCACAATTCAAATTAAATAATCAAAGTCTTCCACACCCTTGGATTTTTGATTGCGGGACGACCAAGTTTATGACTTTTGACCCTCGTGATCTTTCATCTCGTGACCCCACCAGCTATACTCATATTACAATTGAAAATGGTGACCGTTTTCGTGTAGATTATGAAGGCCCGGTTGATGTTTCACCATCTCTTGAATTAAAGCATGGTCTTTTGGTTCCTAATTTGTCACACAAATTGATATCCATTAGTCAACTCAACAAGGAACTTGATTGTATTGTTCTCATGACTGCTCATGGTTGTATTCTGCAGGATGTCCTTACCCAGAAGATCATTTGTCATGGTACTGAAAGTGGCGGGTTATACAACTTGGATGCTGCTATAATTTGGTTCTCAGAGGGAGTTAGCTCTCATGAAATGAAGTCAAAGGCAAGTTTGGTTTCAGTCATCCCGAGACCAAACTTGAGGGGGAGTGTAAGAAAAGGCAGCATATTTTGATTTTATTATGATCCTATTCTAGAATAATATCCTACGGTTTATGAAGCTGAAATAATTTTGTTATTTTATTTCCATATTGGTTAAACTCTTTTTGAATTTATATGGGGTTTTGCCTCTGTTTAAAATATGAATGAAAAACCCGAAATATTTTAAGCTTATTAATTTTGCCATAAATTATTATTAATTTCTTCAAAAATTTAATTAGGTGGTCAACAAGTGTTCATTGCAAAGCCAACCCTTTAGTGGCACTGACCATTGACTTCTAATTAAGAAAACTTATGACACTTGTTTAGTCAAATTTATGTCTTCAAAGTCAAATGGACTTATTATTATTATTGAAAATTACATTGGAGCTATCATTAATACTCCAAAATTTTACGAAGTAACTTCATCATAATACCATTTTTACACCTGATACAAACTTAGCTTTTCTTATCATTTAGATGAAAAGTCACTGCAACATAATTTGCTTTTAGTGGGATATATTTAGCGATATTTAATTTAAATGTCGTTATTTCAAATTTCTTATAGTATATAGTAGAGGATTTAGTGACATTTATTAGACCCTTTAGCAGCATATTAAAAAGTCATACTAAATCTTTTAGCGACATAGGATCTAGTGACATTTCTCACAAATGTCACTATAAACTGTAGTGAGAATTACTTATGCCACTAAAAACCAAATTAAATATCAGTAAATCACTTTATGGTGGAAAATAAAATAAAAACAAATAATTATCTCACTAAAAATATGAATCAGTGGCATTTTTAATATATGTCACTAAATCTAATATCGCAAAAGGCTAAATTTGTTGTAGTGAGTCTTGTATTATGATTTGAAATAATACAAAGTGAGTGTGGCAAATAAATAATTGTTAATTTAATTATAGGGGTTTCTAATCATTTAGACGAAAAGTACCGCGTATTATGATTTGAAATAATTCAAAGTGAGTGTGACAGATAAATAATTGTTAATTTTAACTATGGGGTATTTGAATGCTGATTTTATATTAGGTTTTTGATTGGGTTTTGCCTTATTCTCTAGTCACAGCCAAAAAGATTTTTTGGTAATATTTAAATCAGCTGAAAAGCTAAATTTAAAGCGAAAATTAAAATCTACTCGAGTTTACTTTTTTGTTTGGTTATGGTTTGTTGATCCGCTTTTTACCTTAATAGTTAAATTAATTTAAAACCGACAAAAACAACTAATATTTTGATCAGGTTAAACAAAGAAACTAAAAATGTCAAACATGCAATAGCCACCACCCAAATACCCTTATATAATTACAAGTATCTTCAAGCCTTAAAGTACGTATGTTGAGATTCTATTGCTCTGTTATTGAAGTAATGGTACTTTTGGTCAAACAGATTGTTAATTCTTATTTGTAGCAGCAAAGCTTTTAAAATTGGGAGATCACTGTTGTCTAACCAATATTAACCTATCAGAATTTAGGGCAGAGAATTGAATCTCATTGGCTTTTTAGGCTCCTAATTCTGCGGTTATAACTTCAACTTTCCACACAAGTATTAATAAATTATAATTAGAATTTAGACTTACAACAACAGAACATGCACCCCATGTTTTCTGATTGCTAATTTTATTCTTCATATACTAGGCATCTTTTCACTGTTTATCCCATTAATTAATCACTACTAGTCTACTACTTACTACTATAATCAGTGGCGGATCTGAGGTTTAGACCTCTCTGAGGCACCAACGAATGGATAAAATTAGCTAATATGAGCAGCATATATTATCTTTGTGAAACAATCTCTTAAACCATGAAAAAAGTTTAATAGCAAGCAATTTCCCAACAAAATAGAGAAAAGCGAGCTGGGAGGGTAGTCAACCAATTACTTGAGATTCATATTGATTAATTAACCAAGACTTCAACTAAAACATAGCATTCATAAAATGAATTAACCAAGACTAGCAACTTTAGATTTGCATTCTAACTTCACAGTAATTCACGTAAGATTCTAACCTAATAGTCAGATACCTAAAAGTATTATCTACAAGTCCCACTTCTAATTTTTCTAAAGAATCATTTTCTATTGTGAATCTGTGTACTTTGGTGTGCTATTTAGTTCATAAAGCCTAAATAAACATCAGGTTCTGAGACACAGTGGTTTCCCAATTTTAACTTCAATCAAACCTTGTTATCAGATATCAAAAAACACTTATAAGCAATAAGAATCAAGATTGGGAATAAAAATTATAACAACAAGATTAAGAATTTAAAATTATTATTAAAGATTATAATATAAAAATTAAGATTAAGAGTGAAAACACCTAATAAATCAAAATTTTGAACATAGAGGATAATATTAATCCGCCTTTGACTATAATTAGTCAATTAAGTACTTTGCCAAAGAAAAGGTGAGAGATTAATTATGTTTCGATAATTATGGGTAATATTATGTTTGTTATTCGTTTGAAAAAGAATTTAATTCTTCATGAGATAAACAACAAAAATAGTTTTGATAATTTATAAATTTATTGTTACTTTGCAAAAAATGACTTTAGCATTAGTTTTTATGGTAGTGCAAACCTCTTTTCACGAATAAGTTGATTGAAAATTAGTTGGTATGGATCCGAATATTAAGTCATCGGACTTTGAGTCAATCTTTCAATCAAGTGCAAGTCATTATTAACTACTCCCTCCGTGCCTATGAGATAGTAGCAAATAGAAAAATGGTGAGAATTAAGAAAGTGGTAATAAATAAAGAGAGATAATGAATTGTGTGGATGAAATTAAAAAAGTGTTAAAATGTATGGATGCGATTAAAAGAAAGTGGCGGGTCATAGTCCAAAAATAAAAATGCTACAATTTAAGTGGGACGGACGAAAATAGAAAATGCTGTAAATTCATAAGGACGGAGAGAGTAGTCCTTTCATGTGAATCATTTGAAATGTAAGTTAATTAGCAGATCAATTCCAAGTACATAGCTTGTTTACAAACGTTGGATCAATTTTCTTAGAATATAGATATTTATGTGTCTGTCGACTGTCGGATTAAATATTGATCAAATCAAAATCCGTATAAATAAGTTTTATATCAAGCAACCTTTTGAGTTAATTTAATCAACAATTTACTACATAGTTCTTTTAGGTAGAGACATCTTAGTTTCACGTATTCTCAAGACAATACAAATTAAAGTTTGATTGTATCAGATACAAGTTAAATCTGAATTACATGTGTATGATTGCCACATCAATCTAAATTCTACTACGGTGATGTTTAGGTCGAAATAGGATAAATATTAATTTGATTTGTTCGAGTCAATCACACTTTGAATTTACGGGTTAGATTGAATTGGTTTCTCTAACTTTCATATAAGCAAACTATATTTGATATCAAGTCACATTGAGTCGATTTTTGCCAATATCTACCTAATACTTGTCAAGGAACCAAGTCAACCAAAAGCTTAAGCCGATGGTTGAGGCCCCAGAATATGTTATATACTCTAACACGCCCCCTCACACGAGAGCCCTTTGGGCTAGAAGTGTGGATGCAGCACATGCCCTCCTCATACATGGCGCTAAATATTCCACTTTAAATGAGGGGTGGTTGAGATTCGAACCTGTCACCTTAGCTCTGATACCATGTCAAGGAACCAACTCAACCAAAAGCTTAAGTTGATGGTTGAGGCCCCAGGATATGTTATATATTTTAACAATACTACCTTCTATTCAACCTAAATGTTTCATATTTTTTTGGCATTATTCACTTATCACTCTTAATTTATATTTTACTCTTAATCTATAAGTTAAAACATAGTCATATGGAATCTTGTTTGATTCGTCTCAATATAAGGATTTTTGATATAAAATTTTTATAATTTTTAATTAACAATAATTTAAGATATTAAGGGTTAAAATGTTGTCTCGCCAAGTGTGAAAAACTAAATGGGACATTTATGCTGAATAGGAGGGAATATTAAATAAGGTTTGAATAAATAATAGAATGACTGAAGCTGAATTAAAATAAAAATAAATAAAAGTTAATCTCAATTACAGGTTGATCTTGAATTAGATCAAGACTGATAAATTTTATTTGAGATTAATATATAAAACTAAACTAATTAAGATATTTGATTATGTGTGGTTTACAAATAACCAAATTAAAACCAATTAATTACAAATGATCTTGGGGCCTTAATCATCAGCATAAGTATTAGAGTATATAACATATCTTGGGGCGTCAACCATAGCTTAAACTTTTGGTTGAGTTGGTTCCTTGACATTGTATCAGATTCCAATGTGACAAAAGGTCACGGGTTCAAATATCAACCACCCCTCAATCCTTATTTAAAGTGGAATATATAACGTCAGCTATAAGGAGAGTATGTGTTGCCTCCATACTTCAAGCTCAAAAGGCTCTTATGTAAGGGGGCATGTTAGAGTATTTAACATATCTTGGGGTCTTAACCATAGAAAACAAAAAAGTTAAGAAAAAAAGTTAATACTTGATGATATAATAATAAAAGTAAAAGTGAATGTGCATAGCAATTCCAGGGTTCCATGGAGATGGAGTGCTCCACCATTATTGGTGAAAAAGATTAACGAATCTGCTACGCTTTTATAACCAATCCTTCCAAATACTAATGAATAGTATCTGTCTACTACTCGTAGTCTTGTACTAGTCTAATGTGTATACACATACGTACATTTATTTATTTATTATTTTATTTTATATTAATATAATATAATATAAATATAAAAATTCCCGACAAAATTGGGTGAGCCCCTTGTTTTGAAGTGCCAAAGAGATTTGAATCTCCAAGTCCAGATATTCTATGTTTGTTATTAATTAAATTAATGTCCTCCACATGTTTATATTTTGAGTGTTGACCATCTTCAACTGTAATTCCTTTTGACTAACTCACTTCTTTTATTAATGTCTGCAATTTCAATTTCCCAACTGTATTTTTAGTATTGATTCCCAACATATATACTTCCTCTGTTCTGAAATACTCGCTACATTTTGATTATGTGCACTATTCATTGTTCAAACTTATTTTATATATTGCGACTAATATGTAAGTAAAAATATAGTCAAACGTGACCTTGTTTGAATCGTCTAATTGGATACTTTCATAATATTAACTTTTTATAATTTTTTGATTTGTATAATTCAACATATAAATAAACAAAATAACGCATTGAAAAGCGTAAAAAGTAAAACGTAGCAAGTATAATGGAAGGGAGGAAGTATGTTATATAATCACTAATTAAATGAGTAGTGTATGTGATTTACAAGTTCTCAAAAAAAAGTAACGATGATTTACAATATTGGCAAATCATCCTTAAGTGGAAAAATTTGATATGTTAAGACTTTTATTATTTTAATTTATCTTCTTTTGTTTTGTTAATCCTATTGGTATTTATTTTGCCTTATTATGGTGATTTATAAATCTCAATGAGGATTAGGAATTTCTGGCAATAAAATTTGTAAAATGGGACAATTTTTAATTATTGGTTAATTATGTTTTTTCAACTAATATTATTGATAAAATAATACTCCGGCATATTAACTTAAACTTTGTGATCATTGTAATTAGTTATTTAAAAAAACATTAAATATTTTGACAAAATAACAATTCTTAATTTTATTTGCCATCTTCAAATATTTTATTTGTATTTTAATAACTTTGATGCTTATATGGAAAACTAATAACTCAAATATAGTAAATTCAACGATTGAAATTATGTTTGTATGATAGTATGGACGAGAGTAACTTGAGTATTGTTGTATATGAAGTACTAAATATTCACTAGCCACTTAAAAAAAGTATTCAATCCGATAAAGTATCAAGTCTAGTTTTAGTCGAAGCATGTACAATTTTCCTATAAAAAACTTTGCCACTCGGATAAAGTATTAGGTCTTGTTCTCGTCAAATTATGTACAACTTTCGCCATAAAAAGTCCTCCCCATGAAAATTCTAGGTTCACTTGTTGTTGTCCTCTAGCCTCGCCATAAAGCTAAAGTCATCAATCCTGTATTCCATACAAGCTAGGGATTTGGAAAGGAGGGTAACAGACAAATCATATCCGTACATGCCCCTTCTAAGGAGAAATGTACGCTATGAATTTATATAAAAAAAATAGGTTCATGCAAAGAAATGTAGAACAACAGACAACACAGGCGTAGTAAGGCACCTTGAACATGTTATGATTAATTTAAAAAATATTTACTAAGGATGCGTTTGGAAACACATATTTTATTTTAAATTGTGGATTTCAATTATGAAATCATAATGAATTAAGAATTCAAAATGACAAAGATTAGGGTGACATTCCCAAATCCTCATTTTAATTAACTACTTTTATAACATCGGTAGATTAGGCTCAAATCCAAATTTAAATTCTTGTTATTGCCAAACATTAACTTTAAGTCAAATTCATATTTGCAAATAAAATTATTTCCAAATATACCATAATATGAATTTGTGGATTGTCTGCAGTCTTTCGGTCTTGAAACTCAAGATGGATTCTCTTCCATCCACATGGGAGCATATCAACTTTACAAATAAATGTTTTGACCTATCTATTAAATTCTTTACATTTATGATCCTAAAAGGAAAAGATGTGCAAATTAATGTTATGTGGGGGTTTGATATTAATCAACTCTAAACCAATGTATAAGCATTACAATAAGTGAAGTTGCTAGCTTTTGAGTGGATGTGTTAAAAAATAAGTCATATATATTTCTTATTTCTTATTTAAGTATTAGAAATGAGTTCACTAATATTAATTTATTGATTATATTCCACGTGTCATCTATTTATTTTAGGAAAAATTATCTATAATAATCCAAACTATTCATGATTTTCCTACAATAATCCTATCTATTGATTAACCATGAACAATCCCAACTTTGAGAGGCATTTTCCTAGAGTAAACCCGGTGATCGGATTACTTGCTATAACAAGTTTTAGTTTTTTTAAAAAAAGATAAATTAAAATAAAATGTCGAAAAAATTGTTAAAAAAAATTCATAAATTAAAAATTTATGATTTTTTTTATTATTTATAATTTTTTATGTAAATTAAAAAAATATTCTAATATTAAATTAATATTTAATTTATTTTTTTTGGTGAATTACCTAATATAGCAGGTCTTCGGGTTACTCAAGTTTACTCTAGGAAAATACCCCTCAAAGTTGGGATTATTCATGGTTAATCAATAGGTGGGATTATTGTAGGAAAATCATGAATAGTTTGGATAATACAAGTAAATTGAATTTATTTACGCGATTTAGTTTAGTGAGGTATAATAATAATGATGATGATGATGATAATAATAATAATAATAATTATTATTATTATTATTATTATAATATGTCCATCATGGTGTATCACACACAACCTAGCTCTCCACAAGGGAGGTAGGATTATAGTTGCATGGAAAGCTAAAGATATGAAAGTAGACATCCGTTTCGTCAGCTGCCAAATCATCCACTTGGTAGTTAGCCCTAACGTAGGGGATACTTTTGACTGCTCTTTATTTATGGTGCTACACATAAGAACGAGAGGGGTATTATGCTCACACAGCTGGAAAACATAGGTGCTTCAATCACAGGGTCTTGGATCCTCTTGGGGGACTTCAATTGTATAGCCATCCTCAATGAACGTCTGGGGCGAAAACCACGTCTCCATGAAGTAGATCATCTTCATAGATGCATGGCGAACTGCGACATCCATGACCTTAAAAGCACATGAAGATTTTTTACTTGGTCAAATAAGCAAAGAGAAGATGCTAGAGTTCTAAGCAAGATTGACAGAGTGATGGGGAACCCGGCCTGGGAGACTTCGTTCCCCACAACAGAGGTCTGCTTCCTTCCAGAGGGGGATTTCGACCACACACCAATGCTAGTTCAATTCTTAGAGCCTCCAAAACGTGTTAAACCTTTTAAGTTCCTCAACCAATTGGCAAAGCACAAAGAGTTCCTTCAAACCACCCGCGAAGCATGGCATACTAGTTCGCATAGGATCTCAAGCATCCTTGATCATAAACATAACTTGGTTAAGAAAGCTTGCAAGGCAAAATTCAAAAACACAGAAGCAGATGACTTGTTCAAAGCTGAAACTGACCTTAAACAAGCTCAAGAAGCCCTTCACCTTCACCCGGGAGATTAGCACCTTGCGGATGTCGAATGTTCGAAAATAGAGATTTACAGGAGGCTCAAGCAAGAGTGGGAAGTAGGACTCAGACAGAAAGCCAAACTGAATTGGCTCACTTTGGGTGATGACAACACCAGATACTTCCACCATTCTCTTCAGCATCGCAGAAAGTGCAGCACCATAAATGTTCTTCACCTTCAGGATCGCACAACAAAGGATCCAAAGTTAGGAAGCCTTCCAGAATTACTATATAGATCTCCTTGGAAACAGAATGAAAGAAAGGTCGAGAATCAATATGAATGTGATACAAAATGGCCCCGTCCTTAGTTTGGAACAACAGAATTTGCTTGATCAAAACTTCACCCCGGAGGAGATTAAAGAGGCAATGTGGAGCATTTCAGATGACAAAGCCCCAGGGTTAGATGGTTTCCATAGTGGGTTCTACAAGTCTGCTTGGGAAATTGTTGGAACAGATGTTGTGAAAGCAGTCCAGGACTTCTTCGCAAAGGGTACACTTCTAAAATCATGGAACAAAACAGCTATCACCCTCATCCTAAAGGTTGCAAATGCAAACACCCCAGGTGACTATCGCCCAATCTCTTGCTGCAATGTAATTTATAAATGAATCTCTAAACTAATCTGCAGGAAGTTGGGCCTCGTTTTGGGTAACATTATCAGCCCCACGCAAGGAGCTTTTATTGAAGGCAGAAGTATTCTCCATAACATCCTCTTGTGTCAAGACATAGTCAAACACTATGGTTGGAAGAACTGTTCCTCCAGCTGCCTTTTGAAGATTGATCTTAGGAAAGCCTATGACACCCTTGACTGGAATTTCATTCACGACATGTTGATAGCTCTCAATTTCCCGAGGAAGTTCACAGGGATGGTTATGGCATGTGTCACATCTACTCAATACTCACTGGTTATTAATGGCAGCCCCCTCCCCGTTTTCCATGCTAAGCGAGGAGTCAGACAAGGAGACCCTATGTCCCCCCTACTACTTGTTATAGGCATGGAATACCTTTCGAGGACTCTCAATATGGCCAGTGAACATCCAGAGTTCCATTTCCACCCGAGAAGCAGCAAGCTCAAGCTCAACCACCTTGCATTCGTAGATAACCTCATGCTCTTCTGCAAAGGTGACCTCCAGACCATCAGGATCATGATCAGGACAGTGGAATACTTCTCCTCCTACTCCGGCCTTAAAGCAAACAACTCCAAATCTGGTATATACCTTGCAGGAGTCAGCAGTGATTTTAGAATTCAAGCCGAACAAGTCATAGACTACAGCTTTGAGAGCCTTCCAGTCAAATATCTTGGGATGCCCCTCACTTATAAAAGATACTCAGTCACAGAGTGTGAGTATTTGGTAGATAAAATGACAGTCCGGATCAGAGTATGGTATGCAAAAAACCTATCCTACACAGCTCGCCTCCAGCTTGTCAATTCTGTTTTGATGAGTATAACTAACTACTGGTGCCAGGTAGTGGTGCTCCCTAAAAAAGTACTCCGGCAAGTTAACACAATATGCAGATCCTACCTCTGGTTTGGCACCACCGACTCCAAAAGCCTTGGGAACATCAGCTGGGATAAGGTTTGCAAGCCAAAGAAAGAAGGGGGTCTTGGAATTAGAGACTTGGAGACTTGGAACTTAGCTGCAGTGGGTAAAATCGCTTAGCACATTAGCACTCTTCACGAATCTCTTTGGGTAAAGTGGATCCACGAGGTATATATGAAAGGAGGCAACTGGTGTCTTTTCAACCCCGCCGTCACTTTCAGCTGGGTTGTGAAGAAACCGTGCAAGGTCAAAGACAAACTTTTGAGATGGATGAACACCCCAACATACTCTATCACAAAAGTATACAACGACCTTAGAGAAGGAGGTTTGAGAGTCGTTTGGAACTACTTTGTCTAGAATAGGATAACCACTCCTAGAAGTAGGTTCATAGCCTGGTTAGCGTTCAACAACCGCCTGAAAACAAAACAACGCCTAAAGCTTGTTGGGGTCATAGATTCAGATACATGCCCGATATGTGAACAGGAAAGCAAAACAGTGAACCATCTCTTCTTCCAATGTCCATTTAGTCAGGAGTGTGTATCTAAACTAAAGGAGCGGTATGAAACTACCAGCAAAATTGAGACCCTTGAAGATACTCTCAAGAGGAACCGTCTATCACGCCACAAAAGGAAGCAGTTTGCTGCCACGCTCTGCAACCTTATCTACGAAATATGGAGCGCCAGGAATGATGCTGTGTGGAACCGCAAGGTACCAATGGTTACCCAAGTGGTTAATAGTGTCAAAGATGCCTCGGAGACCAGATTTGCTTTCCTAGCGTCCTTGAGATCTGATACAGCTTGAAGCTCACCTGCAGGTTTTTGTTTCTTAGTTCGGTGCTCCTTGATCCTGGATGCTTCTTAAGCTCTCATAGCAAGAGCAAGTCCTCTAGACTCCGTATTTTGGCCCCTTTCGATGTTTTGTTTTTTCTCCTCTCTGTAGCGTGGCTAGTTTTATCTTTTGTCTCTTAGTCTTATCTTGTCACGTTGGGCATGTCCACCTGACATTGTTAATTTGGCTACTGTTCTGATTTGTTCATAGCTTTTGAGGTTTCCCGCTTGACTCCTTTGCACATAAAGAGTGACACTTTGAAACCCTTCCTAGAGGGTGGGCACTGTGTTTACACTAATGCAGCCTAGGGGGAGACAAGCTGGAAACCTATGGGTCTTTGTTCCCTTGTATCCCGTTTCTTGATTTGGGTAATACAAAAATCTTTTCCTAAAAAAAAATTATAATAATAATAAGAGACTTAATATATAGTAGATACCTAAGCTAGTATGTTTTAGCTTGCATGATTCTTATTAGAGAAATTAAATTCAAAATTCAATATCTTTAATTGTTTATTTTATTTATGGTGAAATTAATACATTATGTGTGCAATAGTAAAAAGGGTGAATTGTTAATAATAAACTAACCTTTACTTATAAACAATATTTGGATTTATTTTCAATGCATCGATAAAAGATTAGTTTATTCGTTTACAATTTCCCCTAGTAAATAAAGATCATATAGAAAATAATACAGTATGTGTGGCAATAGTAAAATTCAAAATTTAGTAAATACTTTATATATATTCATTTGTTCACTTTTTTACTTCTTAACACAAACTTAACAGTCAAATCATTAATTGTGAGTTTAAAAATTAAAAAATATTTAGAAAATATATATTGAGATAAATCTATAAGCTTCTATATGAATATATTTTGCCCATAGTCAATGTTTAACATTAAATTTCGTTGAATTTACTTCCTCTGTCTCTTAAAGTTGTTTTGATTTATCATTTTAGACTGTTTTATTTGTTTTTCTAATAAAGAATATTTATATTTATATCACAAATTTTTGATATAATTAATATTGTTAATCCTCTTTTAATATTTCAAAAATATTTATAGTCTTCACATATTTTCCACTAATTTCATTTTAACATTTTTAAGCTGTTTGTGGTCTCCACATCCGTTTTCACTACCTTTATTATATTACTTAGGAAAAATTACCTAGAATAATCCAAATTATTCATGATTTTCCTACATTATTCCCTCCTATTGATTAACCATGAATAATACCAACTTTGAGGGGCATTTTCCTAGAGTAAACCTGGTGACCGGATGACTTTCTATAGCAAGTTTTATTTTTTAAAAAAATAAGATAACTTAAAATAAAATGTCAAAAAAAATGTAAAAAAATGTTCATAAAAAATTTATGATTTTTTTCATTATTTAGCATTTTTTATGTAAATTTTCAAAATTATTTTCTAATTTTAAATTAATATTTAATTTATTTTTTTGGTGAATTACCTACTATAATAGGTTATCGGGTTACCCAAGTTTACTCTAGGATTATTCATGGTTAATCAATAGGTGCGATTATTGTAGGAAAATCATGAATAGTTTGAATTATTGTAGGTAATTTTTCCTATTACTTATTGTTGCAAGTAATTTGGAGGTAACGAAATACATTATTGAGAAAATAGTTCTTCCTTCGTTTAGAATTACTCGCTACATAACAGTGTTTGACGCTATTCATCGTTCAAGGTTATTTTATCTATTACGGTGAATGTGTAAGAAAAAATTTAGTCAAGTGAAATCCTGTTTGAATCTTCTAATCCCATACTTTCCTAATATTAGGTCTTTTTAGTTTTTGATGTGTATAATTGAATATTTAATTGATCAAAATAACATTAAATTGTCTAAAAATTTAAATCTATAACTATTATTAAAACAAAACACGACTTACATCATCACCTTTTAAAATTGCTTACGTGTCACATTCATATTAAAAATTTTCTCTCTAAACTTAAATGATGATGTCATCCTTATTATAATCTTTGACTTTCTATCTCTTATTTTATCTTATTAATTGTTTTTTTTGCTTTTTGGGTTAAATCACATTTAAGGTATTAGAAAACTATATATTTTATTTTATTTATTTTAATTATTTATAAAATGTTTTCAATTTTATTTATTAAATGAATATTATTTAGTGTATTGGATATTTTAAAATGGTTAAAACATAATATACAATATATTATTATATAATTTGTTACTTAAATGCAATGATTAATTCTAATATGATTTAGGTTGTGACTATTTTTATGTAAGTCACTTATATTTTTTATGAGAAATAAATTATCTTTGTCGTTTAAACTAATCAAATAATTTTACATAATTCTATGTATTTATATTTGATTTTAAAGTGTGTTATTGATAGTAATAATGTTTAATACTTTTATAAATTAATGTAATAGGTATTTTTGTTTGAAAAATTAATGTCTTATTTTTTATTTAAAATATTCATAGTTTCGTATTGTAGTTAAGGTGAGAACCATTTGCTTTTTTATTCAAAATAAAAAAATAAATGTACAAATAAATTATATTGCGCACAATGCAAAATATGATATAATATACGTAATGTATACAATTGTTCATAATGAAATAAAATATAAATATAATATAAAAATATGTCAAAAAATTTGATAAAGCCATGCATCGCACGAGCAGTATCTAGTATAACAAATATAGTAGAATGGAGGAATACTATTAAATTTTGCCACGACATGATTCAAAATGATGAATATAATTAAGTGTGCAATTAGTAGTGAGAGCTGGCAAGCATAAACATTTGCTGATTTGCACAACAACCACAACTATGGATCATGAAATTGATTAATGATTTGAAAGGAAAAAAAGAAGAAAAGATATGTAATGTAATCACGCAAAAAGAGTAATTGAAATCGACCTCTTTTGAAGATATTTACTCAAGTCAATTGCAAGTTACTAAAACATTGACGCACTTTTTAGTGTGTGGCCTTTTCCTTGTTACAATTTTTTAATTAGAGTATTTTAATTTGATTCAATCCTAAAACACAAATCTAAATCGAAGTTCGATCTGAAAATATGTTATTTTAGGTTCATTTGAAATAAAATTTTATTTGAACCGGTTCTTATCAAAAATAAAAAAAATAAATCTGAACTGCATGCAACTGATTTTTATAACCATCATACAAATATTAACTGAGAGTATCTGAACCTCTTATTGTGACAATCGAATCATATCTAACCCGACTTATGCTTGAAATGAAAGTGGATCATGCTAAAATCAAACAAAACCTGAATCGATATTTAGTTGAGCTTTTGTAAACTCGAATTTATTTTAACCAAAATATTTTAAACTCAAATGGATTTTCAATTGAAAACAAATCAAAACTTCTTGAATTTTTTGATCAACTTTAGTTTATCAAATTATTATTAATTTATCAAATAATTCACCAATCTTATATATAATTTAATATATCAAATAATGATGAATGTTTTAAAACTAATTTTTAATATTACAATGTTATAGAGAACTTTATCAATAAATTAATGAAGTTGTCATCAATTATCAAATACTCTTATCTCTTATAAACATCTTGAAGCATAATACAAAATCTAATTTTAATTATTTTGAATTGCATAATGAGTGTGATTAATTATTTTGAAAACTATAATTTGATTAATTTTATTCTCAAAATGTATAAAAGTTCATTTATTGTATGTAAATGTAATATATAAGAAACATATTTTGTAAAAATATAAAATACTAGTTAAGATACATGATAGACACACACCTTGACCTTACGTAAATATTAATTTTCTAAAATAAAATGATTCATATAATTATTAATTAATTTACCATATTCATATATGCTTAATTTTCTTTACAAACATTTTCTAATTTTAATAAGTAATTAGATCCAAAAGATGAGTTATGTATTTATGTGCTCGTTTTCATGATAACAGATAAGGACATTATTTTTTCTGTTAAACCAAAAGTAATGTTATCTCATCTATCTTACTTTGAACTTTGTCAAAGCTCGCCCACTTATTATCTTTAATTCATGATCATTTCATCGCTCAAAGTCACCCATAAATTGACATTTTGGTAACGTTAAAGGTTATCACTCCGGTATTCCTCATACAGTGAGAAATGTCGTTAGATTTTATGTCGCAAATAAATTTTAGTGTAATTTTTTATTATACTGCTAAAGAGTCTAATAAAATATTACTAAATTCTTTGCATATACTATTAAAAATTTAAAGTTGCGACTTTTAAATTAAATGTCGCTAAATAAATCTCATTAAAAGCAAATTAAATTAAATGTCGCTAAATAAATCTAAATAAATCCCACTATTAATTGCCATAATTCAAATGTTGTATCTTCTGTTTGATTTGTTTCTAAACTACCAAGTAATATTTATTATTAGGACTTTTTTATATAAATAATTAAAATATCAACAATACAAAACTATATATATATATATATATATATATATATATATATATATATATATATATATATATATATATATATATATATATATATATATATATATATATATATTAATTATTACGCCTTAAATTTTTAGGGTTCATTTTACCTTCATTTTAAGGTCAAAAATGAATGAGAGCTATGAGTATTAGGGTAGAAGCCAATGGGAATCTAGGATTCTTAAGCGTCAATTTCTACTGTTTAAGTTGGTACAACTTGATCGCATTTAGCTAGCCACCCTTCAAATGCAAAACAATAGAAACCCCCTAGATAAAGCAAAAGGTATCAAAGACCACCAACAAAAGTAGGAGTAGCTTCTAACCCAATAAAGTGATTTCCTTTGTTGTATTCAAATAATAAAAGTACATCATCATATGAAGAAGGGGAGACTACTAATATCAACAATCAACGAAAGAGCTTCAAGCAATAAAAGAACGGTGTAGCTCCTTCTCTTATTAGCCCCAAAGAAATTAATTAAAATATTAGGGTTATCAAAACCAGTTAGCTCTCCTACTGGGCGCTGGTATCAATTGGAGAGTTTCTTGACTGCACGCATCTCCCTTTATTACTTTCTTGAGGGTACGGGTATATTTTGTCTGCATTTTTTAAGAAAAAAAAAAAACCCCATTCGAACCCTTCTTTGTGCAGGATACCGAAATGGTCTTTTACTTTTACCTTTAGGGTTATCAAAACTTAAACTCTAAATACCATGAAATTGTTCAATAAAATTACAAAGCCATATTTTTTTAGAAGATATGTTAAGATATTAAAGGGTTTTATGGCATAATCAAATAAGAAGGATTTTTGTTTAGTCATTGTATATAAAAAAAACAACATCATGTCTTAAATTAAGAACATTCTTTAAACTTATAACATATTTACTTTTCTGTGTAACATTGTGATTTTTGTAATTAAGTGTTTTTGGCTCTATCATGATCTTATATTTTTTTATCTTATTCAAATAAAGAGTGTAGAATGCTTTTTATCCTTCTTATATATTCAACACCCTTTTTATTGGAATTCTGCCCTATATATAAATAAATAAATAAATAAATAAATAATATATTCAACATCCTTCTTATTAATGAAGTGAACGGGGCAGGCTTATAGCGTGTAATTTCATTATGCCGTTAAAAGTGAATATTTCTGCTGCCTAAAAGTTATTTAGTAATTAATTTAAAATAATAAATTGTTAGAGAGGATTCTAATTTTTAAGTTTCAAGTGCAAGGAGATTGCAAATCATAACTTGTATAAACATATACAAATTTTAAAATTTTAAATGCAAATTTAATGTTTTTTGCAATTAAGATTGTGCCAGATTATATTAATTATTTTTGAATTTTAATATTTTAATACATTGAATTCTCCCAAAACATTAAATAAAAGGGGCCAATTATGTCCAAAATAAATTTATGCACATTTGTACAAATCTACATCACAAAATATGTATCCACATCTTGATGCATAAGGGTTGGTACTATCATTTAGGTTTCTTCTATTGATTAATTTTTTTTTAAAAAAAAACAAATAGAAAATAATGGATTAGTTTAGTGGATAAAAAAATTTATCGTTCATCTTATGGACAAACTTTTACTTCTCGACACTTGTAGAATAAATTAGTTATCTCTATCTTTTTTCAAAAATTAGTTTTCTCTATCTACCTCCACTCGAAACAGAAAAAATATCAATTAAAAAATAAATCAATTAAATGATTGAAAAATGACTTTATTTCTAAAACCCACCACCAAACTTTTGAAGCAAACGGCCCACAAACAGCCAAGTTTAATAATAGTATTTCTCCTTCCAAATGCGTATCACATTGAACACAAATTTCCCCCTTAATTAAATTGTCTATTTTTTTACACAAATTCTTGTGAGAGACGGTCTTTTTGAGAGACTATTTTTTATTGGGTTGACCCATAAAAAAAAAATAAAATAAGAGTAGAAAATAAGCTTTGATGGACTGCACCTGAGAGACGTCTCTCAGAGAGACGGTCTCTCAAGAGACTAGCCCATTTTTTTATTGTGATTAAATCATAAAAAAATTAGCTCTGTAGTCGTCACATAGGTAGGGTGCATCTTCTAATTGTAGGAGGACACTTCCAAGCAAAACTCCCAAGTAAGAAAACGAATATAAATAAACCCTTTAAATTATTCTTTTACTTTCTTTGCAATCAAGAAAATGGGTCGTTCCACCTTCCACTCCACTACGACACTTATAGATCCATTTTTACTTTGAGATATATTTGCTGCTTTTTAATTCCCAAAAATTTGGCCGGAACGGTCTCATTATGATACCTTCAATTTGGGCTGGTCCAATTTACGCGTGTAACAATTTCATGTTTTTTCCTTTATTTTTTCCATTAAATTGGGCATTTATCAATTTTGATCTTAAACGTATCATTTTAATTGAAATTTCATCCATGTCACGCAATAGATGGCACGAGCTTTTAATTAAAAGGTTACAATTCTTAAAAAATTTGTTAGTATTGGTCATAAATATGATCATAGGACATTTGTTTTTCTATTTGATTATTCTAACTTATTTTTTTAGTTTATTTAGTATTTTTATCAAGTTAACTAATTGAATTTTTAATGCTTTTGAAGAAATTTGTTCTTACTTGATGGGGACACTGAAAAATATTTAAAATACACAAAATTTAAGTACCAAATTTTTAAAAAAATTAATCCAACCTCATTTTATTGAGACACAACTCAATCATTTAGCTAATTTAATTTTAAAAAACCAACATTTTTTAAGTTAAATATTTAAAATAAATACAAACATCCAATAATGAAAACCCCCAAGTACAACGACCCTTTTCCCATCTCACACTTCTCACCACCCAAACACTCCCTATTTTTCTCTTGCTTTCATTTTCATTTTCATTTTCATTTTTATTTTCTTTTATTTTATTTTCTTTTATTTTTTATTTTTTATTAGTCCATATTATTTGTTCTTCATATAAATAACACACTCCTCTTCCTTCACAAGTTAAAACCTCACCATCTCATGTGGTGTGCAAAACACCACAATTCTTCCCCATTTCACTCTCCCCTTTCCTAACAGAACACCCTAAATCAATAAAAAAAAACCCCAAAAAAAAGCACCAAAAAAAATTGTTTTTCAAAAAGTAGCCATGTTATTGTCCATTTTCTTAGCATTGTTTCTACCATGCGCCGGTATGAGCTTCGTGTTCATAATATATATTTGCTTGCTATGGTACGCCGCATGTCAAGCGCCACCAGAACCGCCAGTAAAAGGGTCGGTAAAAAAAGGGATTTCGGCGACGGAACTCGAGAAACTCCCGAAAGTAATGGGAAATCAGCTAATTCATGGGAATGAATGTGCTGTTTGTTTAGATGATATTGAAGATGATGAATTGGCCCGTATGATACCCGGTTGTAATCACGGCTTTCATCTTCAATGTGCTGATACTTGGCTTTCTAAACAACCCGTTTGCCCTGTTTGTCGCACTAAACTTGGCCCACAATTCTTCGAACCCTCTGCACAAAACCCATGTTGATAAAATTCATAATCATTCCTCATTTCCTACATTTTTTTACTTACTATTTTTAGGTAGTTTTTTTTGGATATTATTTTTAGCTGTAGAAGTGTTTAATTGATTAATTTATTATGTAGTAATAGTGATTCTAATCTTTGATATAATAGTTGGCTTTTTGATTAGTAATTTCGAATATTGAAATAGGAGTTTTCATTATTCATTATATAATATTTCATGTTAGAATCAAAATTAGTATGAATAAAATGATTGATTTCACTATTTGATAAAAACTTAAGTATAAACTCTAAAACTTAATCATACAAGGGTCCGAGCGATTGGACACTCGAAATTGCCCGTGATTAGACGACACAAGGGTCCGAGCAATTGAGCAGAGAGTTTGATAGAATTTAGAAAATGGGTCTGAACAATTCAAATAAGGAGGAAAAAAAGTAGTCCACTCATAAACCCAAAGAAGGTTCACTAGTAAAACCAATTGGTAATAGTAGGAGTTACTCTTTGAGTATATAAAGTGATACATATTTTTCTCTTTCTCCGATGTGAGACAACTCCCATATGGGTAACACATGGATACTTCAACAGAGTTCGAGCAACCAATCGAATTCAGTGCAAAGAAGCTCTCTGTTTTAGTAGAAAAATAACGAATGTTTTCTATTCAATTTTCTAAAATTCTACTTCTTCCGTTCCATAACAGTTGCTATTGATAGTGACATTTCTCACGCAACATGTCACACTCAGTAGCAAGTATTATTATGAAACGAACATATTATTTTT
This sequence comes from Amaranthus cruentus, assembly GCA_019425755.1. Lineage (NCBI taxonomy): Eukaryota > Viridiplantae > Streptophyta > Magnoliopsida > Caryophyllales > Amaranthaceae > Amaranthus > Amaranthus cruentus. Next base: position 15,039,603 of record CM033461.1, read on the forward strand.
TTAGTTAGGAATTTTAGCTTTGGAATTTTAGTATGATGGTGAATTGGACCGATTGGTGATATATGTTTGATTGGGTTTCTTCATAAAAATTTTCTTTATTTAGAAAACCAGAGAACTTATAACTAACGACGAATTGAGTTGTGAAGTGTCATATCAGTTAATTTGCAACAAAAAACATTTTTGAATAAAATACTCGGAAATTTATTCGAAAAATAATAATTGTACTAGGAGCCAAAAGATGATAAAAACTGAAACAATGGCTGACAAAAATCCTGGAAAAAAAGAATGGTAGAGAACCTGAAAGAACAGATACAAAAATTGTGTGGAAAACCAAAAAGTTCTCGAATGATCTGTGTTGCCCAATTAAATGTAGTGTTGCCAACTAATCTACAGGAAAATGTTGTGACTAGAGGAGTTGATTATTGGGTTCAAATCTAAGTCGATTTAAAATTAATTTTTTTGTCTCATTAATTGTTATATAATTTAAAAGTTATTTTGAAGTTGGATTAAATCAAATTTTGTTAATGTTTGATTCAAATAACAACGATCAAAAACAAAAAATCCAAAACAAAAAAATCAACACAAGGCTTGGGGAGTGGAAAAAATTCTAATATTAATGTGATATCAGATTATAATATTCCACCCTTAGTAATTAGAATGAATATTATTGCTTTATACTTCCCCCGAATCAGTTTAGATATCCCATTTAGGATTTTACGGATTTTAAGGGTTGAGTGGGGTCCATTAAAAAGGTGGGTAGTTGGGTATTGAGAATTGAAAAAGTGTGGGTATTTAGGTAAAAAAAGGATAGACAAAAAAGTAAATGAGACAATTAGTATGGTTTTGCCAAATAAAGAAATGAGACATCTAAACTGATTCGGAGGGAGTAGTATTTGATTACAACCAATACTCCACTCTACAAGACAAATCCCCCCTTAGAATGTTGAAGATTAGAGAAGAAGATAAAACCCCAAAAAACGCTTACTAAAAGCCTAATTATTTGATCATGACACTCAACTCAAATCCCAATTGCTATATGATCAAAGGATCATACATTGTATGTACAAGAGAAATACAAGAGTCGTATATAGGCATTGGAACCAAAAGAGGAGATAATAGAATGCCCACGAAGAGATCTCGAACATTTTCTCCACCAAGTCGAGCGATTTTAGTCGAGCGAGAGATCAGAAGCTTTTGATTTCTGACTTGACCAGGTCGATCAACTATGCTGGGTCGAGCACAAAGTCGAGCGGGCATCAAATGCTTCACAGACAGTTTCAAAACTTTACACCATTCATTATAACATCTATTTAAAGCCTCAAACATCCAAACCTCAAATATCAACTTACATATTCTCACTTGGGATTATTGAGTCACCAAACATAACAATCTCCACCATGACGAACATAAAGCCAATCGTCGCCAACAAACAATAAGTAATCAATATCGATAAAAAAACATATCAACATCATTTAACTCACCAAAAGATGAAATCACCTCATAAGAGGTGCATCTTTGTCAACGGGGAGATCGACCATATACAACGTTCTCAAAAATAACCAATCAACGTTGAACAATGCTCAAACTTAGAAGTGGATGAAGGCTTAGTCAACATGTCCTTCGGATGGTATGAACTTTATCCAAGAGCATGTATCCTTTTTCAATGGTGTCTCTTATGTAATCAACCTTTATCTCATAGTGTTTTGTTCTCCAATAGTAATAATTTTGATGCATAGCAAAAACAATTGCACTATTATAAACATAGTCTCCATCTCCATCGCAAGAAGTATAGGACGATCATCACAAATGATCTTATATTTGAACTGATTTGAACTTGTCGCATTTAAACAAAAAATTCTGAACATTTGCTCGATCGGGTCGAGCATTTAATGTGGTCTAGCGAGGGTCAAGCAAGAGATCTGAATAGGATTAGAAGCTTCTAATCTATTGCTCGACCAGCTCGCGTAAATACGTTGGGTCAAGCACAAGGTCGAGCGAGCATCAGGTATTTCACAGACAGTTTCACAACTTTGCACCATTCATCATAATATCCATTTAGAGCCTCAAACATCCAAACCTCATAGATGTCAACTTACATATTCGCACTTAGATTAATAAATCTCTTAACATAATAATATAATTAACTTATAAGGTCGAATAAATACAAAGCTTCGAATTTAATTTGAGTATCTAGATGTGATTCACAATCTTTACCTTATTATTTTATCCAGACACAAAAACTCTATAACATCAATTTGAGTAACTTGATAAGTTTTAACAACCAAAAATTAAACTTTTAATATAATATATTTTAATATGTTTTTTGGTACTAAATATTCTATATATGTTATTTTAGGTAATACTTATTCCATCTCTATTTGATGTTCTTTTAATGAATGTTATTGGCTAACAAAATAAGTTAACCTTGGTGCAGATATTATTTTATCGAATAATAATATTAATGGTAAAATAACAACCATAAAAATAAAAAATATAAAAGGTAAAGTTTGTTAAAAAACTATGGGAGCCACAAATATTTAAAACCTATAAAATCAAGTTATTAGAAAACATGTGTGGACGATAAACATTATTTAAATGATAAAATGAAGATGGTAAAATTACGTAGGGACAATAAGTATTTGTAACTCCCCGGCCCCTTGCATCGCCGGTGACTATTTATGGAGACTGTAGACTGGCACCACAGACTAACACAAGTGTTTTCGGTGCACTTTGGCCTTACTCGTGCACATTTAGGAAAACTTCCAAGAGGTCGCCTATTTTAATATTGTTCTCTACCAAGCACGCTTAACTATGGAGTTCTTAGCAAATGAGCTCCCAAGAGAAGAAGATACACTTTATTTTATGAGTAGTCTATCAATCTATTTTTGGAACTATATCTGAGGTATCACACTCATTCCCATTTAGGAATACAACGTCCTCGTTGGACCGTAGTATTCAATATCTTTTCTCCTACTTGGTGCACTGAACGCACAATCAGTCTTGGTCGCACGGTTCCATTAATACCATTTGTAACACTCCTGCCCCTCGGTCCGCCGGTAACTACTCATTTAGACTGTAGACTGGCCCCACAGACCAACACAAGTCTTTCCAGTGCACTTTGGCTTCATTCGTGTCCACGTAGGAAAACTTCATCGGAGTTCTCTCATCTTATGATTGTTCCCCAACAAGCACGCTTAACTTTGGAATATTCTGAATAATCTGAGTAATTTATCAATCCTTTTTTTAAAGCTAAATATGAAGTATCACAAAATTAAAATTAGAGTGACTAACGCTTATTATGTCAACAAAAATCCGATATAAATAGAAAAATTATTTAAGAGATATGGAACAACGTAAAATGAAATTGGGAACATCAAGTAGGAATGCAGGGAGCATAATTAATTATTCCTATAGAGTCTTAAATTTTAATATATTTTCAAATACTATTTAAAATTGATTTATATTAATGAAAAAACCAAAAATTAAAAATATTAGCTTATATTGTTATTAACAAATTCAACAAAATTTTTTTATTAGGAAGACCTTTTTGGGAAGTAATTGGTAAAACTTTCTGTTACGACATTATATTCTTGAGATAATATTTAGCTTTCATTATTATTAAGATTAGAGTTGATATTCAAAAATATATTTATCACTTAAAATACTCTTGTGTGGATACATTATTAAAAACATTTAAATAAAAGTAAACAAAATAAGCTATGTATATTGATATTATTTGGACTCCCTCCGTTTTTAAAAGATTGTCCACTGTTAGAGCAAGACCCAAATCTCGCTCTTGTGAAGGGTCTTCGGAGTGCCATGATGAGGGTGCGACGAAAAACAAGTACATTGATCATGTGATGATCAATGATGATGATGAATTAAAGATGTATGCTCATGCGATGGAGCATATGAAGGCAGCAGCAGCACGTATGGAAGGGCTCGATCAAGTCGAGCAAAGGCAGCCAAGGTCGAGCAAAGGGTCGAGCCAACTTGCAGCAGCTGTCCAATAGGTTATGAGGACCGCTCGACCTGGTCGAGCCCAGGCGCTCGGTCGAGCGTGTAGCAGCCACGAGATCAGCGGGTTTCTGTTTTGTGCGGGATCTTTTGTGGGCTTTTAAGCCTTTTGTTTTAGGGTTCTATTATGTGTCTTAGGGCTATATAAAGAGTCTTAAAACATTATTAGAAGTATGTGGGAAGCTAATACACATTAGAGAGAGCTAGGGTTTGTAACCAAAAGAGCCTTCTCCTTCTTTGTATTAGATTAGGGGTGAACTCCATTGTTGAATGGGTTCACTGACTTGAGAGGTTGTACTCAAGTGTGTGAGTTGAATCATTGATGTAATGTTGATTATATTAATGGTAAGATACTTTATTTGAGGGGGAGGTATCATTAGATACCTCATTAAACACTTGGTTGATTGTTTTTGGTTCTCTTGATTATTGCTCTGTTTTTTCTTCTCATTTTCTTCCTTAGTTCTACCATTTGAGGGTCCAAGACATCCTCCTTCAGTTGGTATCAGAGCTTGGTGTTATTCCTAGGGGTATTGAGTGAGGGAAGGCTTGGAGATAGGTAGAAGAAAGATGGTAGAAGTTGAGAAGTGTTTAGATGGTTTGTTGAAGCCATTAGGGTTTGTTGAAACCTTGGGTGAGAGAAAATCAGTGGGTAATCAAGAGATGGAGAGATTGTTAATGGTTCTCAAGAGAGAAGGAGGGCTTATTAACAATGGTGGTATAGCAAAGGCTAATGATTGAGTCTTTGTTATTGAGATTTGAAAAACTAGAGGGAGCTACTAGGTGTAGTAGCATTGTTGTTGAAGTACCATCCATGGAGGTTGGTTTGAAGGTTGATGATGCTTCGTCTTTGGGAGATGGAAAGGTCATCAAGAGAAATCCATCAAAGAAGGGGAAAATCGGTGTCAAGAAGGCAAGGGTTGAGTATGGGGATAAAGTGTGCTTCCATTGCCACAAGAGAGGCCATATTCAATACACTTGCAATAAATTGAAGAAGGACCTTAAAAGCTTAAAGCTTTTAAGGGAGATGAAGAAGCCAACTATGGAGGTTGGTGATAATGAGAAGCTCAAAGGGAAGAAGAGGGTTCTTCCACTTGAGAAGGTGAAAAAGGCAACAACTTTGGTGAAAGGAGTTGCAAAGAAGAAGGTGCTCCCAAACCTTGATGTGGGTCTTATGAAGAAAACCAAGAGTGATGATGAGGTTGGTTATGTGCTATTGGCTAATTGTGATGATGTTGGTGATTGGGTGTTTGACTCCGTACACCCATATCATATTTGTAGAGATAAGAGCTTGTTTACAAGGGTGATGACTTGTGAGGATGAGAGGGTGCCCTTGCCTAGTGGTGAGGAAGTTGTGATTGAGGCCATTGGTGAAGTGCATTTGAGAATGCACAATGGCATTGTGAGGAAGCTTAGGGGTGTGAGGTACATTCCTAAGATGAAGAGGAATCTAATCTCATGTAAGAGATTAGAGAAGATTGGGTACACCATGAAGACTCAAGGTGATGGAGTCTTGAAGGTGGCAAAGGGGTGCTTGGTGCACTTGATTGGTGTGATGGGCAACAATGGCCATGTGTTGCTAATGAGTGGAGGATTGCATCATGTTGAGAGGGGTGCAAGTCCTAAGTCACTAAGGAGAGTGACTTTTGATGATGGTGCCCACAATGATAAGTGGTGCACAAAGATGATTGATGATGGGTTTGGTCTTGAGGGGGAGCCAAGACCCAAATCCTATGTTGATGTGTTGGTTGGGACACCAAGGAAGGTGTCACTTGATGATGATGAGAGATTTGGGCTTGAGGGGGAGATTGTTAGAGCAAGACCCAAATCTCGCTCGTGTGAAGGGTCTTCGGAGTGCCATGATGAGGGTGCGACGAAGAACAAGTACATTGATCATGTGATGATCAATGATGATGATGAATTAAAGATGTATGCTCATGTGATGGAGCATATGAAGGCAGCAGCAGCAGGTATGGAAGGGCTCGATCAAGTCGAGAAAAGGCAGCCAAGGTCGAGCAAAGGGTCGAGCCAACTTGCAGCAGCTGTCCAGTAGGTTATGAGGACCGCTCGACCTGGTCGAGCCCAGGCGCTCGGTCGAGCGTGTAGCAGCCACGAGATCAGCGGGTTTCTGTTTTGTGCGGGATCTTTTGTGGGCTTTTAAGCCTTTTGTTTTAGGGTTCTATTATGTGTCTTAGGGCTATATAAAGAGTCTTAAAACATTATTAGAAGTATGTGGGAAGCTAATACACATTAGAAAGAGCTAGGGTTTGTAACCAAAAGAGCCTTCTCCTTCTTTGTATTAGATTAGGGGTGAACTCCATTGTTGAATGGGTTCACTAACTTGAGAGGTTGTTCTCAAGTGTGTGAGTTGAATCATTGATGTAATGTTGATTATATTAATGGTAAGATACTTTAATTGAGGGGGAGGTATCATTAGATACCTCATTAAACACTTGGTTGATTGTTTTTGGTTCTCTTGATTATTGCTCTGTTTTTCCTTCTCATTTTCTTTCATAGTTCTACCATTTGAGGGTCCAAGACTTCCTCCTTCATCCACTATGGGTTTTTTCACACAAATTAAGAAAACTAGAACTTTTATAGTAAGTGGGTATTATTTTAATTAAATAGTACTGTAAAGTAATGATTTTTTGATTTTATGAGAGAAAAATACATTTGAATTAAATATAAAATAAAGAAAAAAAGAAATTTTCATTGTCATTATTACAGAGAGAGTATATTTAGAGAAAATGAGAGAGATTATGAGGGTATATTTGAAAAAAAAATTCAAAAATGAAAAGTATTTTAAAGTGGACAATTTGAATAATTTTCATTATTAATAAAATAGAATAATAATGAATTTAAAGGACAAGCATTACTGACCGAAATCAACCCAATCAATCGTTTTGATAGCCCTTCACTTACTCAACATTGGATAACTATTGATAATTAAAATCACACAAATTTTTTTTAAAAATTCAATTTATTATGTGATGATTGTAAAGAGAAGAGATTTTTTGTGGTGATGGAAATTAGAAATTGTCATGAAAAATTAATTAAGAAGATAGAAGTTTGATTGAGGGGGGCACGGGGCAAAACAAGGAGTGTTTGTGATTCAATAATTGACAAAAGTGATGTAATTTAGTGATGTTGCTTCATTTTCTCAACATATATAGTTTTATCCATCTACTTTGGTTTGGTTTGGACTTTATAGTTTGTAGTTTTCCAACACTTTCTTTTCATTTTTTAGTTACAATTATTTTTATTTAAAATTTAACTTCACTTTAATGATTGATCACTTTAATGATTGATCATGAATTAATAAATTTTATATAAAATTCAGTTCAAAAAAAGAAAATTATATAAAATTATTTTTATAAAAATATTCGTTCAAAATAAATCTTATAATATATAATACTCCCTCATTGTCTATTTTATTTGTCACATTTCCTTATTTGACAAATTCATATCGATTGTCACATTTTCTTTTTTGTCAATCTGTTTTTACCTAAAGACCTATATTCACACAAGTAAAGACCAAAATACCCGATTTTTACTACTTACAATACCCAAAATACCACCTTTACAATCAAATTAATCAATTAAAATACTCCAACTACCACCTTTTTAATGGATCCCACATCATCCTTAATAACCGTGCATAAGCAAATGGGACAACTAAATAGACTTGGAGGGATTATTATAGTTTATAAGTTCACTAATCTTTATTTTATGTTTATGTTTAAAGGTGATGCTTGTGTAATAAGTTGCATGCTTGCGGAGTTGGTTTCAACTTCAATCAGTTCAATTTATTATAGGAATTTCTCGTGTTCTTTAGATCCTGCTCATAGTTTTTATGTAAGCGGAAATATCCACTAATAAATATATGATGTTACCTGAGTATATTCTTTTTTCAAATTTTGTAAAGAGAAATGGAAAAGGAGTCGATTTTAATCCACTATATGCAAATTGATCCTAAAAACATCATCCTCTTTTATATTTGTAGCTACAATAACAAAAGTTAATAAAACTATACCATACTATGTGTAGCAATACGTTTTCACCTAATATGTTTTGCACATACTACCTTCGCTTCAGTGAGTTTGTGCTATTTAGTTTTTGGACATTATTCACAAGTCACTCTTAATTTGTATTTATTCTTAATCTATAAGTCAAAACATGTATAGTCAAGTAGAATCTTTGTTGATTCGTCCCAGCGCAAATATTATTAATATTAACTTTTTATAATATTTAATTATATACAATTAGAGATATTAAGACTTCAATATATAAAGTGCCGTAATAAAATGGGACAAAGTCATTGATATAAAGGGAGTATGAAACAAGGCCTTTTACTGCTGGCATCTTGAGTGGACTTATCCTTGAACTTCAAGTTCTCTTGCGATGATTAGTCTTTCTGGACGTACCTTCACTTACCATATTACTGGAAGTGATCGACACCTAAAGCATCTCTCTTTGCTCTTTCTTGGCCCTAATATCATGTTCATTGGAAGACATTCTTCAAGTTCAACCACATACATGTTTTTCTGATTGGTGCTTCAAAGTTTACTTAACATTTTTTTGATCAGTTTTGGCGTTTATTATTTATGGACAGATTTTCGTATCTTGCACAATTTATGAATTTTTTAAATAAAAATTACTATTTTTTCATATGTAATTAAATTGTTATATCACTCCTAAATCATATTTAAACTGTAAATTGATTAATTTTCAAAAATCGTAAATATAATAATAAGACTTAAATTTAAGGGTGAACACGGTCCGGTTTGGTCTGGTCTGACACTAAAATCAGACCAAGCAAGAAATTTCGGTCTAAAAATTTTTCAGACCGGACCGAACTGTTTAAATTGCCAGACCGGAATGGACCAAACCGTTTTACAACGGTCTGGTCTGGTCTACGATTTTTTTCATTTTTATTTTTTTATCCAAATTAATACATGTATTTATGAAAATATTTCACACCTACAATTAATAACTACAATAATTTGTAATTAGTTGATAACATTAACATCATTCAAGTATATATTGCTATATATAGATATCTACATCTTAAAATATCTAGGTAGCAACTTAATTTTTTAAATACAAAATTATGATTTTCAACCGTAGTACGGTTTGCGGTCCGGTCTGGTCTGAAAAATAAAAAAATCGAGACCAGACCGTAAACCTTGATTAAATTTGAAAAAAAAATTTGACTTGACCATTTAAACCATAGACCAAACCAAATACTAAAATCCCGGTTTGATTTACGGTTTAGACCAAAATTTATTCAGCCCTACTTAAATTACTACTAAATTGAGATATATATTACTAATATATATATAAAACATAATCATAAAATGATGCATTAAACAATATATATTATAAATAAATACAAAAAAATTCTAAAAATCTCAACACATAAAAAATAATTTAGATGTGGAATGTGTTGTAAAACCTCAAATAAATAAGTTTTCAGTCTAGAGCACATATTTTATTACTATAATAATTAATATATAACCTAATTTATTTTTTATGTATTATAAACTTGTCAAACATTAGGTGATAGAATAAATTTTATTTCACCGATATCTTAACCTAATTATTTACGGAAATAACTGATGTGAAATCTATTTATTTTGTGTAGCTATTTCAATGTAACCATGTAAGTAATCAATAGGATTATCAATGAAAAAGAATTTCAAAATTATTTTCTTTTCTTAATTTATGACAAAAATATTTTAATGAATATAAAGTATAACATAAATAATTAATATATTATCCGATAATTATCCATTGTAATTAATAGATACTACATATCTAAATTTTTTGTATATGGTAAAACAATTAGTAAATAAATTATAGTTTCAAAATAATTGATAACTAATCAATTAAACCAATCTAATCAGAAAGATATTACACGATATACTAAAAACAATCACTAATTCTTAAATGAGACGGTCTCATGGTGTGACCATCTTTATTGGGCTAACCCAATATACATTTTTTTTTCTTAAAATGATCACTTATAACGTTAAAGTGATCACTTATAATTTTAATATAAATACTCCCTCCGTTCCATTTGACTAGTCCCATTTGACTAGTCACGGATTTTAAGGTAGTAGTGGGGTCCATTTAAAAGTAGTTGGGTATTTTAATTGATTAAATTAATTGTAAAGGTGGTAGTGGAGTATTGGGAATTGGAAAAGTGGGGGTATTTAGGTAAGAAAAGGTTAGTCAAAAAAGGAAATGGGACAAGTAGTATGGAATTGCCAAAAAAGGAAATGGGACAAGTAAACTGGAACGGAGGGAGTATTATTTATATTCATAGAGTAATTACGTATAACCTTAAAATGATTAAAAATATGATCTTAAAGTAATCAATTTAAGAAATGAGCTATAATATGGACTCGTCTCATGGTGAGACGGTCTCATACAAGACGAGCTGAAAATATATATATTTACCTAATTAGAACATGAAAAAAGTGAAAATTTTTTATCATACAGTTAACGTATATCCTAATTGTTACTTCATTAGTATATTGTATAATAGATGCAAGAATGCTTTCATTTATGTCATTGCATGGTGTTTTAGATGAAATGAGCTATGTTGTCTACAACTTTTTATATCACTGTTGTGGGCCCGCGCTATGCACGTGGTCTTTCAAGATACACTTTTAAGTTTGACGAGAGTAGTTCGTGTAAATCAAGTTCAATGAAAAAATCAATAAGTAAAGCGAGCGCAAAAAAAGCTTTAAATCTATTAGATCATATTCTTGATTGAAAAAGAAGATAATAAATTAAACTAATCCATATGCATTACAAAGGACACACTCAATAGTCAATTCATTGAAAAGCAAGGTGTATTAACATACAACATAATGTAGATGGAGTTGAGACAGTCATAGGCAAAATGTAGTACATGTGTCCAAAATATAGTCCGCAAAAGCAAATGTTCAAAACACAAAGCATTTATCTAAAAGTTTGAAAGACTTCAGACATTGTTTTTCAACAAGTAGTGAAGAAAATTAGGAGATGGATTCCTTTGGATCGGTTGAAGATTCAAAATGAGAGAAATTCAAACTGCGGCACACTTTTAGCTCGGCTTCAGTAGGAGATGATTTATGTGAAGTGGTAGTAGGTGCTGGAGTAGGCATTGACTGGGAGTTTATTAGAGTTCTGATTGTAGAAGAAGTGACTATGATATGGGAGTTCTCACATTTTTTGCTGGAGGGGTAATGCATTGCTCTGCTTTCGCATCTGCCGATATTTCTTTTGATGTTGGACTGGTCGGAAACAATAACTCTTTGTTCTTCGATAGGCCATTTTTTGCTGTGAAATCAAGTGAAATTGATTTTAGCACCCATTTTAGAACGCCATTTTTTGTTAGTACCGTAGTAGGCCCGAGTTCAACGTATATCGACCTATTTTTGATTGCTTCTGCTATGGCTTCATTACATTCATAGTGTAATGATGTAGTGACTTACATAAGTTTCGGGGTCATATACTTCATTGATTGTTCTTCTAAAGAGTTGTGCAACAGTGTTTTTAAAGTCTGTGAGATTTATATTACCAGTACTATCTTGGGGCATCAAAACTAAGAGCTAGTCTGAAAATGTTAAACATGTATTACAGTTCACCAAAACTTATTAAGAAAAAAGTTATAGTTTAAGGAGCTACGTTTTTATCTCTTAACTAATCATGAAAAAGCAAATATATCTTACATAATCAAAACGCATTCAATTAGTATTATAATAAATAAACTCTAAAACAAATATAAATCAAACCTTGGCATCGATATGCTATCTTTTTTGTGACATCATCGGCAACAAAAGGCGTCATATTTTTCCGTGTCAGTATTTTTATGACAATTATTGCAGTCTAAGAATTTGCGCACATCATTGTAGCCACAGTTGCTGACAAATGCTTCAATCCAGTGTCTTTCATCTTGTATAGTATTTGCTGCCTACAAACATCAAGGTAATGCATTTTTAAAAACTTGCTACGTGCATAGTCCCCCAAGATACACAATCGAATTTCATGATGCTACTTTATACACTTTTGTTAACAAAAATACGAATACAAACTATAAGTACAATTCTCTCATATATAACCACCTTTTTAGTGAAAAATATTAAATATTAAGGAGATGTGGATGTGCTGTAATATTTAATAAAAAAAAGCCCGAGACGCCAAATGAAAACGAGCAATATGTTAAATCCTCTTAGAATGATCCAATACATATACAACTAGTCTCCTGAGAGACCATCTTTCTGAGAGACGTCTCTCAGGCCCAATCCATTAAAACTTATTGCCTACATTTACTCTACATTTTCCCTAATGGGCCAATCCAATTAGAGATGGTCTTTCAAAGAGACCGTCTCTCACAAGAATTTATGATACATATATAGTAGTTAGTTCCATTCTGAATTCAAGTAAATAAGAGGTCATTAAAGAAATGTTAGTCATGGATTTTTATATAAAGCATAATACGAAAACTGAGCAAGGAAAATAAATTCACGTGTAATTATTCTTTTTTTTTTTATAACTAATATGGCAAAAAGTTAATTGTTGAAGTGCCTATGTGTTATCCACATGTGAGTTGTCCCACATCGGAGACAGATAAGAGTATCCATTACTTTATAAACTCAATGAGTAACTCCTACTATAACCAATTGGTTTTAGTAGCGAACCTTCTTTGGGTTTATGAGTGGACTACTTCTTCTCCTCCTTGTTCGGGTTGCCCGGCCCATTTTCTAAATTTTATCATGGTATCAGAGCCCGGTTTGTTGTTGGGCATTTATACTGGGCATTTAATCTTACCACTGGTTAAGGGACCTTTAATTGGATGTTTATTCCCAATAGGTTTGTAACCCTTCTGGCTATAGTTCTAAGGACACTAGTAGAAAAAATGTCACTAGTAGAAAAAATGTTATTTGCTGCGCCTCAAACGCTGCGGTTGCAGCATGACCGCAGCCAATAATAAATCTTTTTTTTGAGCCTTCAAAGGCTGCGGTTTTGGCATGACCGCAGCCAATAATCACATAAATTGTTTTTTGAGCCTTCAAAGGCTGCGGTTTTGCCATGACCGCAACCAATAATTACATTATTTTTTTTTGAAAGAAGTCCATCTGTGAAAGAAGCCCATCATTTGTGTTCATTAAAAAAAAACCCTAAGTGTCGGGTACGCAGCTATATATATGTTAGGGTTTATTTCCTCCATTAACCTCCATTAAAAAAAACCCCTCTAACTTCGATATGAGATCCATTAACCTTCATTCTCTTCCCTTGCCCTTCTTTACCCAATATTCCTCAAAGGGTAAGTTCATTCTTTAGATTGTTTCTTACTTTTTGATTCTTATGGTTTTAGTGTTAATTTGCATTTGTAAATATATTTTGATTATAATTAATTTGTTATCATAGAATAGCAAGCAAGATGCCGTTAATGGAGAAGGAAAATCAGTGGAAGGAAAAGAGAAGCTCGAACACTGGTGAATGCGAGAAGCTCTTGGTTTTGCTTTTAGTTTTGTAGATGTTTGTAGATGTTTGTGGTTTGAAGTTTTTCGAAAATCAGTAGATGTTTGTAGTTTGAAGTTTTTTGAAAATCAGTAGATGTTTGTAGATGCTAATATTAAACACTTCTTCTTGATCTTTCTTGTTGGTTTTTCTTCATATTTACATCATTTGTAACATAAATTTTGTTGTTCGAATAAAGTTCTTTGTTTAATGTTATACTTGTGTTCTTGGCTTTTGGTTCGAATAAAGTTCTTTGTGTTCTTGGTTGCTGGTTCTAATAAATTTCTTTGTGTTCTTGGCTATGAAAAGAAAATAAAAAATAGGAGGGATTATATGCTGCGGTTTTTCAAAAAACCGCAGCATATAGTCCACTTTTTTTTTAAAAAAAATGGACTATATGCTGCGGTTTTTTGAACCGCAGCAAATAATATTTTTCTCATCTGTTGCTATTACAAATGCTGCGGTTCAAAACCGCAGCATATATTGGCAAAAAAAACCGCAACAAATCTTGTTTTTTCCACTAGTGTGTGAGGGGGAGTGTTGAAGTGCCCATGTGTTACCCACATGTGAGTTGTCCCACATCGGAGAAAGGGAAGATTATGCATTACTTTATAAACTCAAGGAGTAACTCCTACTATAACCAATTGGTTTTAGTAGTGAACCTTCTTTGGGTTTATGAGTGGAATACTTCTTCTCCTCCTTGTTTATGTTGCCTAGGCCCATTTTCTAAATTCTATCATTAATGAATTGTTAATGAATTTTGAACTTTTCTAGGTTTTTGAATGTTGATATATTGATGAAACTTCTTATTTGAGGAAGAAGATTAAGTTTACCAAGTTGGATTTCTTTGGAGGTTTAGTAGGCAGTTTAATGAGTTGAATACTTCCATTATAATAAGCAACAATGCTCTCGCAAAGCTAACTAACGAAGAAACCTACAAGTACAACTACCATCTATATGCAAGCAAACAAGAAGGTAGACACAGTACCAAAGAGGATATATGGAAGCCTAACAACACCCAATACCAAAAACCAAAACAAAACACACTTTCACCACATTAACGGATCTAAACCAATAGCAACTGCATTGGAGCAGTACTACCAAACACAGAAAACACACCATGAAATCCAATACCAATTGAAACAAGAATGCAGCAAACACAACTACATTGGAGCAGTACTGCCAAACACAGAAAATACACCATGAAATCCACTTAATGGATCTAAACCAGTAGGAACTTCTTAATCCTATTTTGGATCTTATTTTCTTGAATTCAAGATTACACAATCTGTAAATTCTAAACCTAATTGATAAATTAATTATATTTCCTTAAACATAATTTGAGGGAGCATGAAATGTATGGAAATGCATTATCACCATAGAGAATCTCTTATGAATCAGCAAGTAAATCCGTTAAGCAAAATTTCACACATCACTCTTTTATTAAAAAAAATCAGATTGCAAACAAAAAATATCTTAAATTCAAATCCAAAACACATTTCGAAGTAACTATAACTCTTACTGTCTTGTTCTTGATGAAAGTAATTGTCGTTACTTGGCGCTGTGTTGTTGGACGACGGCTCCTCAAAATCTGATCTTTGCGTTCACGAAGTACGCCCACATGAGAAGAAGCCCTGCATAATTAGAACGCATTAGTTATTCCATAGAATATTTAATTTAAGAGGTTGTTATTATTGATGAAGACATAATGGTCGAATAGCCAAAACCTATTAGTTGCATAAGTAAAGTATAATTTCGAATAAAAAAGCAACAAGCAGTTGATGTGGAGAAGATGAACCATATTGTGTGAGAATTATTTAGGTCTAACCTTTGTTCGAAGTTACTCGGAGAGAAGTAAAGCCGAAATTGGGATATGCTATAGGTTTTTCTTTAAAAAACTCAGAAAGATCATTCCAAGCGAAAATTACAAGACGCTGTTGCGAGCTACATTATCGAATAAATAACAATAAGAAAAGGATTTGTGATTAATATAACAAAAGTAAGTACGAAAATGTTCTTCAAAAGTTGTATATGGTAAGATAATACCTAAGATCAGTAATCATAATTTCAGAAACAATATTTTTCTGATAAAATGCTCCATTAATAGTGCGGTTATCTCCAATGAAGAGTATAATACCCAATATATCTAATAGGTAAAATATTTTAATGTAAGATTATTTACTAAACATAAGGTAAGTGAATGATACAAACAGTTTATTAAATATTCAAGAAAGAAGTAAGAACGTGATATATTCACCAAATCTTTCATAAGCATTGGAAATACGAGGAATTGTTGCAATGGTGTAATAGCTTGGCCCAGAATTTTCAGATGTAGACCCTGTGTGCTGGATGGTTATGCTACTTGTAGGAAATCCGTTTATTATTTTCTGTATAATCTTTATTCTCAGAATAATTGTATTTTAGGATGTTTGTATTTTGCCATTATTTACTTCCGAGATTAGCTCAATTGTGTGTATATTTAAACAGCTATGTAATTCGTCATAATCTCAATAAAAAGTATTCAACCTTGACCCCAATTTATCCTTTTCCGCTGTCGTTTAATTATCTTCATGGTATCAGAGCCGTAAGGCCCTTTTCCGGGACCGACGACTTTTCCAGCGAACATCATTTACCTTTTCTTTTCTTACCTTAAAAGGAAGACGAGAAACCAAATCAAACCAACCAAATAGACCAACCAAATCCAAATCAGCAATTAATTACAGTAGCACAAATGGAGCAAATGCTCCAAATGATCCAACAGATGAACAAGCAAAATCAAACCAGTGAACCCACGGCTGCTGATCTAAAGGTAGCCGAAAAACATTCATACCACAATTACACAATTTGGTGCAAATACATGCACATAGCACTCGAAGGGAGGAGACGCCTCAATCACATCATCGACGTCCCTCCGTCATCAACCGAACTTGCATACAAACAATGGAAGCAAAGGGACTAGATTATAGCCACTATCGAAGTACATCTAGTCAATCAATTTCTAGACTAGAATATGACCTATGATCTATGGAAAGGAATCGAAACTCTCCTTAGTAGTGGGAGTGATGAATTATAGATTTTTGATTTAAGCACTCGGGCTGCAGCGTTTAAACAAGATGCTGACATAATGGAAACCTATTTCATGAAACTCAATAACATTTGGAAGGAGATCGATCGGCGAATGCCGAACCCAATGACATGTAGCAGAGATATCACATCATTCAATAATTTCATTCAAAGGAAATGTCTCTACAAGTTTTTAGCTGGTATAAACGAAGATCATGACAAAGAGCGAACGGACTTACTGAACCAAGATCCTTTACCAAATCTCGAAGTGGCCTACGCTACCATACGACGAGAAATATCCCGGCGTGGTATCATGCGTACCACATCATCATCAAGACAAGTTCCTTCAGAGATAGGTAAGGGTCTAGCCATAAATCACCGGTCAGAAGCTTCATTTCGGTGAGATGACGGGGATCGGTCTCACTTGAATTGCACTCACTGTGGTGGAACCAAACACACAAAAGAAAGCTGCTTTAAGATCATAGGGTACCTGGAGTGATGGGAAGAACATAAGCATCGAAAGGCCGCCACCAAGGCCACCAGGACTAGCGGCAAGGCCCATCTAGTATCTGTCCTTCCCGACGGCCGGCAACGACCTGACGAACAAAACATGGTCGACCCTCATCATCATCATGGCACAGGTAAAACAGTAGGGGAAAGGGAGATTATCACCGGCATTAATGGTGATAAAGGAGTAACAGGGACATGGCTTGGGGAGAGAGAAAGGGCCGAAACAGGGACATGGCTTGGGGAGAGAGAAACAGCCGAAACAGAAGAAAGAAAAGGGGTAGGAAAACCTTCCTTATTTACTCCTTTTTATAAGGAGAATATCCCACAAACAAAAACCCTAGCCCATGTAGCTTCAAAGCCCAATTTCCTCAAAAATTTCAAACCCAATAAAATTCAACTTGGACTTTTATGCGGACAAAAAAATGGCAAGTGGATTATCGATTGCAGAGCAACCGATACAATGAACATATGAGTCCAATGACCTTCTCTCTCTCACAAGTACTCCTCGAAGTAAAATTCAGACTGCCAACGGTGATTTTGTTGATATTTCTAATGCTGGATCTGTTGATATTACGCCTTCTCTGCAACTTAAAATTGTCTTTTAATTCCTAGTCTTACTCATAAACTTCTCTCTGTTAGTCAGCTGACTAAGGAATTAAATTGTACTGTTCTAATGACCTCAAATGGGTGTATTGTGCAGGATGTTCAAACAGGGACGATCATTGGGCGTGGTACTGAGAAAGGAGGACTATACTACGTGGATGAGGCAGGTCAAAAAGGTCATACATCGCTTGCTCGCGGGTCTCCTGACTATCAACTTAGGATGTGGCACAAACGTCTAGGTTATCCCTCAGTGGGTTATCTTAAAAGTCTTTTTCCATCTCTCCATAGTTGTAGTAATTTTTTGGACTGTGAAACTTGTATGTTAGCTAAGAGTCATAGACATTCGTATTTTCCTAGCTTATCTCGAGCTCATAAACCTTTTGTGTTATTACATTCTGATGTGTGGGGCCCAACGCCTGTTTTTAATTCACATGGTTTTTCATATTATGTTCTCTTTGTTGATAATTTCACTCACATGAGTTGGGTTTATCTCTTGAAAAACAAATCGGATGTCTTTGATGTGTTTGTTAGCTTCTATAATATGATTGTTACATAATTCCAGACCCAACCACAAATTCTTCGTTCCATAATGGGAATATGTCAATCTCAACATGAAACAATTCATCAGTGACCATGGCCTAATACATCAAACCACATGTCCCGACACTTCTCAACAAAATGGCGTAGCCGAGCGTAAAAATCGCACCCTTCTCGATATTACCCGCTCTCTCATGTTTGAATCTCAAGTTCCTGATTCATATTGGCCAGAAGCTCTCGCTACAGCCACATACTTAACCAATCGACTCTCTACCGAAGCTTTACAGTTTTAAACTCCTCTTGACACCCTCAAAACACATCTTCCTGTTCCCTCATCTCATTCTCTTCCTCCTCGGGTTTTCGAGTGTGTTGTCTCTGTCCATCTCCCAAAACGTATTCGAACTAAACTCGAACCTCGGGCTGTAAATTGTGTGTTTTTGGGCTATGGAACAACACAAAAGGGGTACAGATGTTTTGATCCTATGGAGAATCGGATGTATGTTACTATGGATTGTGATTTTTTTGAGGAATCATACTACTTCACCTAGCCTAGATCTCAGGGGGAGAATAGTAGTAATGAGGATCTAAGCTGGCTGATATATCCTAGTAGGATCGACCCAAAAAAGCAAGTAGGTTACACCAACGACACTGCCTCTGAAGCTACCAATCTGCTTCCGAGTCCTACTCCTCAGCCCACACCACTCCTTGAGCATCCTGAATCTTGTGAGGTAACTGATAATACTTCTCATACTATCTTGAATGATGATGAACCCAATAATGAACCTGAGATTGAGACTAATGTTGAACAAAGTGATGACTTTCCAAACAGGTATGAGTTACCACTGAGAAGTACGAGAGGCGTTCCTCCAAAAAGATATGATCCAGAGTATGAGGCAAAGAGGTGATATCCTATTAATCGAGATATTGCTGAGAGCTTAGCTCAAACGGCTATGGCATTCAACACATTTTCGTACTCCAATAAATTACCGAGAAGTGTTGAAGAAACCCTTCAGGAACCGAAGTGGAAAAAGGCAATGGAGGAAGAAATATCAGCTCTTATGAAGAATGGAACTTGGGAGAAATGTAAGCTACTGAAAGGGAAGAAAATTGTGGGATGCAAGTGGGTATACACTATCAAATATCATGCCGATGGAACTATTGAACGCTACAAAGCTCGACTAGTAGCAAAGGGATACACTCAAACATATGGTGTAGATTATTTTAAGACCTTCTCTCCTGTTGCCAAGATCGATACTATTCGGGTTCTTTTCTCGATAGCTGCAAACAAAGACTGGCCCTTACATCAGTTCGACGTAAAAAATGCTTTCCTACATGGAGAACTTGAAGAGGAAGTAAATATGAAGCCTCCCCCAGGGTTCTCAGAAGCCTACAGTCTGAAAGAGGGGTGCAAACTCAAGAAGGCTCTATATGGTCTAAGACAATCACCACGAGCATGGTTTGGTAGATTTGCATCTGCAATGAAGAAATTCGGGTATAAGTAAAGTAATTCTAATTATACGTTGTTCCTCAAGAAAGAAAAATATCGGATTACATGCTTTATCATTTATGTAGATGATATGGTGATTACTGGTAATGATACAAATGAAATACGGGAGCTGAAACAGAAACTGTCTGAAGAGTTCGATATGAAGGATTTGGGAAATCTGAAGTACTTTCTAGGCATTGAGGTTCTGAGAGCAAAACGAGGGATCTTCATTAGCCAACGAAAGTACATACTAGATCTTCATTGCAGCTAATCATGGGTTACAGATAATTGAAGGGTAAAAACCGGCAGACCAAGATTGGTATCGGAGATTGGTAGGAAAGGTTATTTATCTATCTCATACTCGACCTGATATAACATATGGAGTTGGAGTTGTCAGTAGGTTCATGCACAAACCACAAGTCCAGCACATGGCTACAGTTATGGGGATATTGAGATACCTAAAAGGCACAAGTAGTAGAGGTCTCTTGTTCCAGAAAAATGACAAATTAGATCCACTAGCTTACACTGATGCAGATTGGGCTGCAGATAGAGATGATAGAAAGTCAACATCAGGATACTTCACACTTGTCGGAGGGAATCTAGTGACTTGGAAGAGCAAGAAACAAAAGGTGGTAGCCCTATCAAGTACAGAAGCAGAATTTCGAGGTATAGCAAAGGGTATTACTGAAGTACTTTGGGTCAGAAAGTTGCTTGGAGAATTAAACTTTCCCCAAAGGAGCCGTGTAACCTCTTCTGTAATAATAAAGCATCCATTAGCTTATCCGGAAATCCAGTGCAACATGATCGCACAAAGCAAATGGAAATTAATCGACACTTTATCAAAAAGAAGCTCAAGAAAGGGATCATCAATCTTCCTTTTGCTCGTTCAAAAGATCAGCTTGCAGACATTGTCACCAAAGCAGTCTCATCCGAAACATTTGACGATACTATATGCAAGTTAGGTCTCGCATAACCATACGACCTAACTTGAGGGAGAGTGTAGGAAATTCGATTATTATTTTCAGTATAATCTTTAATCTTAGGATAATTGTATTTTAGGAATGTTTGTATTTTGCCATTATTTACTTTCGAGATTAGCTCAATTGTGTCACTACAAAAAAACGCATTTTTCCGACTAACCAAAATAGTCGCTGTTTAGTCCGTATACGGCTATACCAACTAAACACCGACTACCATCAGTTAGTCGGAAAATCAGTCGGAATTCCGACTAACTTTGTGTTAGTAGGTGTTTAGTCGCAATTCCAACTAGACATCGTAGTAGGTGTTTACTCGCAATACACCGACTACCCTCCGACGAGACGTTATTCGCAATATACCGACTAGTACCTTAGTAGGAAATTGGTCGGTGTACCTAAATTATGGATTTTTCAGAATGTTTACAAATAAAATATTATATTTATTTTCCGACAAAATCCCGACCACAAAGTGGTAGGAAAGTAGTCAGAAAAGTCAAACCTTAATTTAGTCAAAAATTGACCAAAATTTTGCGACTATGGATCCTGAGCGGTTTCCGACTAGTATTTGGTCGGTAGTTAGTCGGTGCTGTTTAAAAATACCGACTAAATTACTACTATTAAGTAGTCGGAATTTAGTCGGAAAGAATTTTGTATTAAATAATAAAACTGGTCAAATGTGGTCAATGTTATTATTGACCACATTTGACCAGTTTTGTTATTTTATCGATAACCTAAATGATCGATCAAACAAAACAAGAAACGCAATAAAGATAATAATAAATGCACGGAAAAAATAATAATACAAATATACAAACATTAATGTAATGTATTCTACAACCCAATGTTTCAACCATTAAAATTCAACATAAAAACCAAAATACAAGGGCTCAGCTGATCGGTGGACGCGGAGGAGGTTGGTTGTTGGCTTGGTTATTGCAGGAACAAGGTGCGCACAAAGTTGAGCAAATTGTTGACCTCTTCCCTCAACTATCGTTGCTCCTCCACGAGTGCATCAGGCTCTTCCCTTGGACATTGCTGGTTCAGGCGGGCCTCAACTCGGTTAAAGGCCGCCTGAAGATGATCCAGCCTCTCGTTCACCATTGTGCTTGGGGAGGAGTGGCCTGGTATTGGGACTACGGCGTCGCAATATCAGCGTAATAAACGCCCGCCGCGTCACCTACCCCATACACGTTCTTGGAGGGCTTCTTCTTCTTCAATGCCTGCGATTCGATATTTTTAACGGCCTGAAAATAGGTGTCATTAATCTCCTCATCAGGCGCATCCACAGGAAGTTCGGCAATGAGGCGCTTGTATTCGTCTTAAACAATGAAACAATAAGTTCTGTAAAAATTTCGGCAGTTTCCTCTGTAAACTAACTAAACCAAAAATTTAATAAACCCTGAAATAGAAACCAATGTGTATCTACTACCAAAATAGCTATCAAACCAACATTTCCTCAAATTACAATATCAGATATCCTAAATAATATTCAAAAACAGCTATTGTACCAAAAGATAACCTTCCAAAAAACTAACTAAGCTATGATTTAATGATAACTAAAAAATGCTAATCCAGAAATAATATAGATAAGAGATTGAACTTACACTTATGGCCTTGGACTTCGCGTTGACCCATTGCAACCCGTCTTTTGTACGCACCTTATGAGTGCGTAGAAACAACTGATAAGAGAGCGGCGTGCGTTGCTGCTCTTGTTCCTGCAATGAATTTCAACCATAGTTATCGATTATGTTTATGAAAAATATTTATTTGAGTATAAAATTAATAAATAAAAATAGTACAAGTTTATACCAATATGCGCAATGTCCTGCGCGCAGACACCGAGCCGCCGGTATGGGTGACTTCAGCCGCACCCCCCTCATCCCCCGGTGGCGGTTCCTCCTCCCTCTGGTCCGACTGGATTGGAATTCGTCTGATTTCCAAGCACTTACCCATCGGTCCCAAATCTCCCTCGACACCCAGCCGGGCTTGTACTCATTTTTTTCCTCATAGGCTTTCCTATGAGTAAAAATAATGTCCTTGTACCTGAGCTTGGTCCTCTTCTCCCACTCCGCGTACGCTAGCAAAGTGATAGAAGGATCCCAAGCCCATTATTTCTGAAACGACAAGATCAATCAATCAGTATTTTTATAACAAAGCAAGTCAATCAAAAGTCATTCAAATAAGTTATGAAGTACATATCCTTACTTGAAACTGTGTCCAATAGAACTCGATCGTTTGCCTAACTAGGTGCCTCCATGCCCATCTATTAGGATCTTGGTAGGCCTCAAAGGTCCTACTGATGGACGTGGATATTTGGCTGCCACCGTCTGTGCCAAACCTTCATACAAAAACAAGTTCTTTTTAGAAGACGTTGAAAAGTAAAAAAAAACCATTTCAGTATACCGACTAAACTCCGACTGATTGGTAGTCGCAAACTGGTCGGTATACTGAAAAGTTTTTTACCTTCCCAATGTTTCTGACAACCAGAGAAGCTTCTCTGGGAAGCTTTGTAATTTAAATACTGGCTGGCCTATAGTCGATGGGTAGTCGGTATTTCAAAAAAATAAATTTTTCGCGCCTTTGTTTTTTTGTATTCTGAATTATTATTATCATTATTATTATTATTATTATTATTATTATTATTATTATTATTATTATTATTATTATTATTATTATTATTATTATTATTATTATTATTATTATTATTATTATTATTATTATTATTATTATTATTTTTACGATTATTATATTGTACTTATTATTTTATAATTATTAAAACTGTAAATACAAGATTAAAATATACTAAACGTACGACCCAAAGTAAAAGTAAAAAAATAAACATACGATTAAAAAGACTAAAAAAATGGTAGATAAAAAAACTTATTATTGGGTTACATAATTGTCATCGACATCATCGTCGTCAGATAATACAAGATCTTCGTCAGTGTCTTCATTTTCATCGACATTATGATTCGTTTCGTCTAGGTCTACCAATTCTCCAGCTGGATCACGCAACGGTTCAACTAGTGCGTCAGAAACATCTTCATTCACTACAAAATCCGGTGATTTCTCTTCCAGTTGGAAAGCGGTTTCCTCGAAGTGCTTTGATCTGACTTTGCAAACAGCTCGCCAATCTTTCATGTTTTTCCTTAAACTGGGATAAGCTAAATAGTAAACCTGGGAAGCTTGACTTGCTAGCACAAAAGGATCGTACTTTCTATATGATCGACTAATATAAATGTCAACCAGCTTGTACCACGGATGGATTCTCGTACCATGGCTGTATCCGGAGGTAGTTTGATCAAACCATTGACATTTGAACAGTTTGACCCTTTTACTTGGAATTGCTCGATACTCGAGGTCAATAATTTCCTCTAACTTACCATAAAAGTCGGTTTCATTTGGACTGTTATTTTCAGATTTCACGCACATGCAGCTGTTTTCAGTAGATTTCTTTTTTTCCATATTGTACCGGACCAGCAATCCTTGCCTCGTAAGCTAGATGAACAGACAAATGTTCCATGCATCGAAGAATGTTGGAGGAAATATAGTCTCTAACTTACAGAGCACCACTGCAATTTCCTCGTCCAACCTCCACAAATCTGTTGCAGAAATCTTTGGAGAAGACTTCGAAAGAACATACTAATTTCAGTAAGAGCTTCCCATACTTTCGTTGGGAGCAACTTTTGAAATGCTATTGGAATTAGTCGCTTCATGAACACATGACAATCATGTCTCTTCATCCCAAATATCTGATGTTTAGCCATGTCGATATTCCTGGCTAAATTTAAAACATACCCATCAGAAAATCTTTGAGTTTTAAGCCACTCTAGAAGGACAACCAACTGGATGCAATTCAGTCCGAATCCCGAGCTCGGCTAAATCTTAACGTGCCTTGAGATGATTCTTAGTTTTTCTCGGCACACACATTATTGTGTTGAAAATGTTATCAAAGAAGTTCTTCTCAATGTGCTTCACGTCAAGGTTGTGACGGATCATGTTTGTGCTCCTGTACGGCAAATCCCAAAAAATACTTCTCTTTTTCCATCCAACACAATATTTACTGATTTTTGTGTTGTACTCAGCTGCATCGTCTTCAAATACCCGTAAAAAGCCGAAACGATCCAGCTCCTCTAAAAGCTCATTTCCCGTACGTATGTCGGGCCTAACATCCTTCTCAACAGCTCCACGGCTGAAATTTATCAGGTTTCTGCGGTAGGGGTGCCTACTATCTAAAAATCTCCAGTGTGAGTCAAACCAACTCACTTTTCTGTTGTGTCTTAAATAAACGACTTTGGACTCATCCATGCAGTATGGACAAGCATGCACGCCAGACGTACTCCACCCCGACATCATCGAATAAGCTGGAAAGTCGTTGATTGTCCACATCAAAGCCGCACGAAGGTGAAAGTTCTACCTCTTGGATACGTCATATGTCTGGATCTCATCTTCCCACAACAGCTTTAACTCGTGTATCAATGGCTTTAGGTACAGGTCAATCTTATGTTTTGGATTGTTACGGCCGGGGACGATCACCGTTAAGAACATGTACTGTTTCTTCATGCACATCAAGGGCGGAAGATTGTATGGAGTTAGTATTACAGGCCAGCTTGAATATTGTTGTCCCGAGCTGCCAAATGGGTTGAATCCATCTGTACACAACCTCAGTCTCAGATTTCTTGTCTCCCTTGCAAAACCCGGATGGGTCGCGTTGAAAGTCAACCAGGCCTTACTGTTCGAGGAGTGACACATCTCTCCATCTTCTGAACGGTGCTCCGCATGCCACCTCATGTGGCTGGCAGTAGTCGTAGAAGCATACAACCATTGTAGCCTAGGACCGATGGGAAAGTAGTGGAACTGCTTTCAAGGAGTGTTATCTAATATCCATCTAGAAACCCCACACTTATCACATTGTGTCATACTCGCTGTGGGGCCCCAATAAATCATACACCCATTGACACAACAATCAATCTTCTCTACCGACAATCCAAGAGCTGAAATTTGTTTCTTCGTATCGTAAAAACTTGTTGTCATCTGATTATCTTTCGGCAACATTTCAATAATGAATTGACATAATTCATCGTAAAGTCTCTCTAGAATACGAAAGTTCGTCTTCAGGCTAGACATCCTTCCTATGATCGACATTTGAGTATGCGTTTCGCAACCAGGGTACAAAGGTAAGTTGGTGGCTATTAACATTTCAAAGAACTGTCTTGATTGGGGGTTCGGATCTTCATCAATATGTACGGGCGAGTGTGGTACATTTGCGACGACATCATCACAATGCGGTAGAAAACTATGATGTGTATCCGTAAAAGTACTCGCTGCTGCATCGTACAGCATTTGTGCATACGGATTTTGAACCGTGTTCTGCTGTTGCTCAACTGGAGCCGACTCATTACTAATTGGTGCACCGTCAGAACATTTGTGTAGGTACCAATCGTAGTAGTTTTCAACAAACCCCTTCTTTAACAGATGATCTCTAACGACATCTGGAGCCCACAGTCTACGATTACCACACCGTTTACACGGACATCTAACTTCATCTGGATTTTTTTTCCTTGTAAATTGTATAAATTCTTCGACCCCTTCTAAATATCTAATATTATAAACTCCTTTACAGGTTCGGTTGTACGTCCAACTTCTTTCACTTCGTAAGTCCATTGCTCTGCGAAACAACAAATTCCACGTTTATTAGCAACGGAAAAAAATGTTCCGACTAATTTCCGACCAGCTTGCGACTACAATATGGTCGGTATTGTGTCGGCAAGTGAAAAGTTGTGCCTAATAAAGAATCTTGTCAGTTTTCTTTGAGAATAGTAATTTCAAAATTCCGACCAAATTGCGACTAAAAAGTAGTCGGAGGGTGGTCGGTAAGTACACGAGTCTAAAGGCAATAAATGCCTGTCAATACCTTTTGACTGCTTTTTGAAATTCAAAATTCCGCCCAACCTACGACTAAATGTTGGTCGGAAGGTGGTCGGTGGATACACATCTGTCTTCATCAATAAATGCTGTCAGACCACCTTTTTGACTGATTTGATATTTGAAAATACCGACTATTTCGCTACTAATTTTCAGTCGCAAGTTGGTCGGTAATTAGACTAAAAAATTTTTTTTTAATCAGCTTTTATTTCCTCGGATGTACTAAATTGAAATAGTGGTTTTTTAATCAGCTTTTATTTCGCGACTATTTTTGGGTAAAAATTATAAGTACTAAATTGAAATAGTGGATTTTCTTAATTATTTCCTCGTATGTACTATAACAAATTGAAAACATTAAATATATGCTTCTCAATTTCATTACATTTGAGGAACATATTTTAATCATTTCTAACACATTTTTATAGTAAGCATACAAGAGAATAATTAAGAAAAAAACTATTTCGTTTAAGTACTCATAATTATTACTACAAAATGGCACCAAATAAAAGCTCATTAAATTTTTTTTTACAATTTAATATAACATAATATATAATGCACATTATTAAAAATAAAATTTTAAAAAGTTTTTCTCACGGTCATTTTTCCGTAAAAATTATAAATACTAAATAGAATTAATTATTTTCTTAACAATATCCTCGTATAAAAGAACAAAAAGTGGAACCGTTAAATTTATGTTTCTCAATTTGCCCCACTCTTCTTCACAGTCATACTTGATTGAAGAAACTCGAGTAGAGTGTGAGGAAGAGCGGGGCAAATAGAGAAACAACGCAATGAGGTACTTGTTTAAAGTAACCAAAATATAGCTAAAATCACACCTTAATTGTGTATAGCTAGAATCCTTGTCCTTGTTAATTGGGAGAAATAATGTAAATTTTTTTTTTGAAGTAAAAAATAATGTAAATTTAAATGAAAGAGATTAAATTATTAGGATTATTTGGAGATAATAAAGGAGATAGAAAGTGTAGATGTAAAATGTATAAAAAAATTTACGTTGAGGAAGGGTATTTATAGAAAAATCAGGATAATTTCAGAATTCCGACCCGATTGCGACTAAAAGTTAGTCGGCGGGTGGTCGGAAAAGACAAGAATCTTAAGGCAATAAATGCCTGTCAGTACGCTTTGACTGCTTTTTGAAATTCAAACTTCCGACTAATTTGCGACTAATAGTTAGTGATGGCCACGGGGCGGGTTACCCGGAACCGAACCGGTCCCGAACCGCTTGAAACCGGTCCCGGAACCGGAACCGTTCGCTACAGGTTCCGAACCGGCCCGAACCGCGAAACCGTGAACCCGCCGGAAAAAAGTTGCCGGAACCGTGAAACCGCCGGTAAAAACCGTTGGAACCGGACCAAAGAACCGCGGGCCAGTTCACCCGGTCCAACGATTCCATGGAACCGCCCCGGAATCGGGAACCAGACCGGAACGGTTCACCCTGCCCAACGGTTCCTTGGAACCGGAACCGTACGGTTCACCCGGCCCAGCGGCTCTTTGGAACCGGCCAAAAAATAGCCATTAGCTAGCCGTTGGGATTTTCCTATAAATACCCATCACTTTCAATCCTTCCAATTCACAACTCATCTCTTCTCCTACTCTCTCTACTTACTCTCTCTACTTAATTACTTAATTACGCAATTATTCTCTTAATTACATAGTTAGTCTCTTAATTATTTCTTAATTACATTATTAGTGTTTTAATTATTCCTTAATTACATACTTATTCTTTTAATTATTTATTAATTTCTTGATTACATTATTATTTCAATATTATCATGTCTTCTTTTTTGAAATAAACCTCTAAAAAAGTTTCTAAAGTGGCAAAATCTTTGGGAGGTTCTAGCTCCAAACGAAAGGGTAATTAGTAATTATGAACCGAATTATCCAGAAGGGTACGACCAAGAATTACACGATTATGCTGAAGAAGGGGAAAGAGAAATAAGAATTAAAGAAGAAGAAGAAGAAGAAGAAGAAGAAGAAGAAGAGGAACCAACGACCCCCATTGGGATACTTAGATCTCGACAATCATCAACAAGATCAATTGAAGCACAACAACAACAACAACAAAGACAAGCTCGTGGTAAACGAGTCAATTTCCATAGTATCGGTTAGTTTTACAATTTTATTCTTCAAATTTATTGAATTTTAAATTCTTACTTATTTATATATTGTGGTATTTGAATAATATCTTTATATTTATATTTAGATGAAAATGAACCAGTAAGACAACCTTTTCCGGCAATGCCACCTCCTAGTGGTAGAGCTATTTCACATGTGTGGTCGTATTTTACAAAAGAACCAACTGACAACCCGGATGTTTTCTTATGCACCTGTCAAATTTGTGAAAGTCAAGGGGTAAAGCCCTTAGTTTCTTACAATTTCAGCAAAGGTAAATACTTTTTAAGTTTTTATACATGATATTTATATTTTGTAAATCAAGAATGTTAGAATGTATTAAAAATTAATTTATTGTGTTTTTTGAATACGTGTTAGGTGGTGGTACGGGATCTTTCAACAAACATTTGGCAAAGAAACATGGAATCACAAAAGAAACTCATGCAGCAACCGGCAGCGGGACAACAAGTGGAAGCCGACAACAATGGGCAACGGACTTCCCAGGCGGGGGTATGCCTTTTAAATTTAATCGTAATGAAATGATTGATGAATTTTCCAAATATATAATTTGTGATGAGTTGCCTTTTAACCACGGTGAAAGTAACGCATGCGAATACTACACTAGAAAAACTTTACAACCACAATATAGAGTAATCCCTAGGAATACTCTTAAACGACGAACCATAAAATTATATGAATCAAAACGTTATGAGTTAGTAGAAATGTTTAATTCTTTTAATGGTAAGGTTAGTATAACAACCTATATATGGTCAGCTCCCCCTCATTTAGAGCCTTATATGTGTGTAACAGCACATTGGATAGACCATAATTGGTTTATTCAAAAAAGAATAATTGCGTTTGAGTTAATGCCCGAGAAACATACGGGTGAAAACATTAAATATAGATTAATGGAAATATGTAAAGAATGGAACTTATTAGATAAGATATTTTGTTGTTCTACCGATTATGCATCTGCCAATATCAAATGCATCGAACTTTAATATAACGAACCCGCTTTTACTTGTATCCTAGGTGGTAGTTTATTACATATACGTTGTTGTGCTCATATTATTAATTTGTCTTGCCAAGCAGGTATTAAAAAACTAAGTGATTTATTAGGTCCGATTAAAGACATAATGAAGTGGCTTAGATTAGGACAAGTAAAAAGAAGATATAAACAATTATGTGAACATTATAAACTAAAAAAAGTATATTGGTCTTTAGATACTCCTACACGTTGGGGTTCAACCCATGATTTATTAAAGAAGGCTATTGTTTATCGTCCGGTTATAACACAATTGTATATTGAGTTTACCGATAGCCGTATAAGTGATGTAACTTGGGAACTAGCTATAGGCGTACAAAAACTATTAGAAGCGTATGTCCACACAACTAAGAATTTTTCATATGTATACGAACCAAACGTTCACTTAGTAATAAGTGAATGTATTACTGTTTTTTATCATCTTCTTAGACATTCTCATGATGATACTAACGTTTTTTTAAAGCCGATTCTTGCAGATATGATGGATAAGTGGAAAGCGTATTTCACTGAGTTTCCTTATATTTATGGAATTGCGACAATTTTAGATCCGTGTTTTAAGACGGAAAACCTAAGTAAAATAATAGGATTTTACTACCAAGCATTAGATCGCCGGTCTAATAATGTACATATTTATGTAGGAACTTGTAAAAAGCTTTTAGCAGACCTTTATGATCATTATTCTAGTATATATAACCCGAGTCGCGATACGTCTAGGCGTGCTAGCATCTCGGCACTTTCCATGTATTATAACCCCATAATAGCTAACATAATAACTCAAGATGATACTTTTGTAGGATCATCTTCTTCCTCCCCCTCCGCTTCATATTTATAATTAGATAATTATCTTAAACATCATTTTGAAATCGACCAAAGTAGTTATAACATTTTACAATGGTTGAAAGAAAAATCATTAATTCCCCATATTATCGAGAATTGCAAAGGATATCCTTGCAATTCCTGCTTCTACTATTGCGTCGGAGTCTGCTTTTAGTGCAGGTAGAAGAGTTTTAGACGAAAAGAGATCTCGTCTTGCTCTACATACTATTCAAATATGTGTTTGCAAGAAAGATTGGGATCAAGCGGATGTCCGAACACAAGGACTCAAGACCGATGATGATCAGGACGACGATGATCCATGGATGATGATGGATACATCTGCATCATCGTCGGGAGGAGAGTCGGCGGAAGCATCTAACCAAACATATGACGATGACGAATAGGATCATGGATACCGGACCACGGTCAATCAACATTCAACAATCAAAAATAAAAGGTATGACAAAGAACTACGTGGGCTTTGATTTTTTCGGGATACGTAGGCAGCTTAGTATTTCTTCGGGATACTAGGTTCAAGTCCATTCTTTCCCCTTTTTTTTATTAATCATCTTTATTAATCATCTTTACCGTTTCTTATTAATTTATTTTTTTCCTTCTTTTTAGTAAATATTTTAATAACGATGACAAGCATTGAATTTCGCTAATAATTAAAGGAAAAATAAGAATGAAACCGATGGTCTGAACCACTCGACCCGGGTATTGGAACCGCAGGAACCGCCTCATGAACCGCCAAGGAACCGTTTGGAACCGTCCGGAACCGGAACAGGAAATGTTCGGGTCAGGTTCCAGATAGAACCGGAACCGGGTGGAACCGGAACGGAACCGGCCCAACCCGGACCGTGGCCATCACTACTAATAGTTAGTCGAAATGTGGTCGGAATAGGGAGCAGCAACTTTATTGAATTAATGCGTGTCAGAAACACTACTTAGCTAATATTTGAATTTCAAAATTCCGACCAATTTGCGACTATATTTTAGTCGGTATCTGGTCGGTAAATTTAATTAAAAAAAATTTTCTATGAGCTTTTATCGCGGCATTTTTTGGTAACTATCATAAGTAGTAGATTGAAAAAGTTGTTTTTCTTAAATATTTCCTCGTATGTACTATAAAAATTGAAAACATTAAACATATGTTTTTCAAATTAAACGAAATTTAGCATTGTAATTTTTCGTAAGAATACCCCACGAATTGTTGCAACAAAATTTAGTAAGAATACCCCACGATTTGCAACTCGTCAGTTCGCCGATAGTGCAAATTTATACAACCTTACAAAATACAACATGTAAGCTGTAATATTGACTATCGGCGAGCCCGACGAGTTCCGAATCGAGGATTATTTTTACTAAGCTTTAATTGTTGCAACTTAGTTTAAGTAAAATAATACAATGCTTAATTTCATCCAAATTGAAAAACATATTTTAATCGTTTTCACCACATTTTTATAGTATATATACAAGAGAATAATTAAGAAAAACAATAATTTCGGTTAAATACTCATGATGGTTACAAAAAAATGGCCACAAAATAAAAGCTCATTAAAAATTTTTTTTACAAATTAAATATAACATATGATATAATGCACCTTATTCAAATAAAATTTTAATAAGTTTTTCGCACGGTCAATTTTCCATAAAATTTATAAACACTAATTAGAAATAATCGATTTTCTTAACAATATCCTTGTATGTATATATAAGAACAAAAAATGGAAATATAAAAATTATGTTTCTCAAATCTAAGTAAACTCAGCATCTTATGATTTTATTGTTTAAAACTAAATTAATTTAAGTAAACAATACATTATGATGCTGAATTTTCTGAGATTTGAGGAACATATTTTCATCATTTCTTACACATTGTTATAGTAATACAAAAATCTAATTAAGAAAAACTATATTCTCGAGTAAATACTTATAATTATTACAAAAAATACACCCCAGCGAAAAGCTTAATAAAACTTCTTTTAACAACATACATATATAAATATATTATAAATAATGCATAGATATATATAAACTAATTAAAATATAAATAATATAATAAGATTAATTAAGTAAGCAAAATATAACTAAAAATCATACCTTTTTAATAGTGTATATCTAGAATCCTTGTGAATTGAGAGAAATATTGTAATTTTTTTTTTAGAAGTTAGAAATAATGTATATTTAAATGAAAGAGATTAAATTATAAGGATTATTTGGAGATAATTAAGTAAGGATTATTTAGAGAGTATTGAGGTGAAAATGTAAAAACGAATTTACGTTGGCGGAGGGTATTTATAGAAAAATTTGGATAATTTCCGACTACCTTCCGACAAGGTATTTAGTCGGAACATTCCGACCAATAACATCGACCAACTTCCGACTGAATGGACAGTCGGAATAGTTCTGACTAAGAGGTAAGTTGCATTTCAGTCGGAATTTTCCGGCTAAAATTGGGTGGTCGATGGGTTTTGGTCGGAACTTTGAATTTTTTTGTAGTGTGTGTATATTTAAACAGCCATGTAATTCATCATAATCTCAATAAAAAGTATTCAACCTTAACCCCAATTTATTCTTTTCCGTTGTCTTTTAATTATCTTCAGAATTGCTTAAGGTCATTTGATATTCCTGAGAATTAGAACGATATCTCTCCTACACACTTCGGATTGTTAGATTTGAGATCATGTATAGAGTATTTTGTTGGATCAAATTAGCGTATGCTTCAATATCATCTTCAAACAGAGTGGCTTTCATTACATGACCCTAATAAAAAGTTGAAATATGATCGTTATTTCAAAACTTGCTTAAAGCTTATATGTTTTTCAAAATTTAACAAGGCATATAATAGGATCTTATATTTTCATCGTGGAACAGAAGGCGTTGGTATTTTGTTTTTCTAGGTGATTGAAATGGTTTGGATTTTTTGATCACTTTTATCGTCACCGTGTGGATATTTGCTTTGTATGATAACTCATTGAATGTAGAGAATTTTTCCTTTATGGTTGTGTTGATCTGTGTGCAAGCAAAACAAGACAATTATGTTTGGATTACATTTGATCATCAAGGCTTTTGTTTAGTATATATTTGGATTATAGAGGGTCATCTATGCTTGTTTAAAAGGTTAATGATGCTGGATATGAATGTAGGATGTGAAAGAAGGAATAGGAAAATTCAACTGTTGTTATTTGAGAGATGTTTTTTTGTGCAGAAGGCATAGCTAAGCAAGTTTCGTTCATTGGTTGTAAAGCATTAATATTTATGTGTGTAGCTTGACAAAGTTATATAACATATATATAACATGAATGTTGTATTAACATAGTCCTCCCAACATGAAATCAGTGGCATGTTGAATTCACAAGCTGAAAAAAGTAGCAATCTGAACCAATAGGTGAAATTGAAATCAGTGTTGATACAGACACTATAATAGCAGTGATAGCAACACAATGATTACAAAACAACAACGACAACAACATACGATAGTAGCAACATTATAAGACCATGAGACAATAGCACAGACAAAACCTGAGAGCAGCAACAAAACTACACGAATAAACTGACGGTAGCTTTATAAAAAATTTATACTTATATTTAAGCTATCGTTTCGAAAATACCATGTAATTTTTTCCTCCTCTTACTTCCTGCCGCTGTCAAGAGAATTCTTGCCTTGTAAAGGAGAGTGGAAAAGGTTTTACAAAGGCGAAGAACAAGATTAGACTTTACCGCTTCAATATCATACATCCGTACGACCATACCTTTGTTCTTCCATTTGCTGGACTTATACTATTATCTTAAGCTTTAAATCATTCAACAATTTATAAAATTCAAGATCGAGTTCTTGGAAATGTTCAGTATCTAATCACATAACATTCAAGCACATATTATGATTGTTTAGCAATCAGTGTTTTTCTATATGTTTTCTCAAGTTGACTTATAGATTTTCAAGTAATTTTGATGGAAATAAATCTATATAGAAAACACTTAAAATACCCCATCAAATGTTCTTAAGCTTGCATTGTAGTCATATTTGGTCATCATTAATCAATTCATGGTCGATGGAAGTTAAAGTGTTCACATGACTTGTGTAATGTTTAAGGTGTTTTGAGTGGACAATTTATAGTTTTGGGTTTTATGGATTTTATGGCTCTTCAATCATCGTGCTAAGTTTAGAAAGAGATGATATCTTCCATAATCAGGATTTGCTTTATGAAGGACTAAATGCAGCAGCTCAATCAAAGCTTCAAAATGAAAGACTAAATGCAGCAACTCAATTGAAGTATTTGTCCAAGTAGAGGTAGACACAACAACTTAAAAAAGAAAGCTAAAAAACTTTTGACAGAATATTCACTAACCAAACCTATCAGCAACACTTTCAACTAAGGGGAATAGGAGGGAGATATAGAAAACTTGAAAAATGCCAAAATAGCCAGCTAAAAAACCAGGAAGACTTTCAGAAAGACAACAAGCACTACCAATACAAGACAAATGAACAGAGAATGCAATCAAGTGATTCATTACAGTGGATAAATCCAATGAAACGGAAGAAATATGCTTCTCTCATGGACCGTGGACGGCTTACAACTCTACTAAAACATGAACTCGATGTCATTATTTATTATATAGTTAAAGATTTGAACTTGAAGAACTTGGTGCAAGGTTTTGATTTGCTTCCTATACAAATCTCCAATTCTGTTACAAATAATTAGTGAGTAAACAACACTAAATTAGTGCATCATAAAAAAAACCTGTGATCAACATTGCAGAGTCCAAACAAAAAATGAAGAGGAGAATGAAAGAACTGACCTTGTGCTGTGTGAAAAGCTTAAGCTAGTGAGAATGAAATATAAAAGCATGTTGTATGACCAATCCCTAAAAACCTAGGAAAAGTTATAGTACTAAGAGCATGAGCAATGGTAAGTATATTAATATACCTTCCTATATTTCTCTCTCTTTCTAATATTTTCACACATCATTTTCCACTCTTTTTGATTTACATTCTCATATTTTAGTAACTTCTATGGAATGGTGGGTTACCCAAATGCTAAACATGACTCATCCTTTTTTTCTCTTTCATAATAACAATATTCATGATTTATGTCTTTATTTTTAATGATATACATAAATTTTGATTAATAGTTAAAAATAAGATATTCGTATAACAATTAAATTAAATTATTTTTTCAATCAAATTTATTATTCAATTAAATAAATAAGATAATTAAATCAAAGTTTGCTTTTCAATTAAATAAATCCATAATAAGGATACTTATTATCCAAAGATTGAAAAAGAAAACAAAAATTAGAGAAAATTGAAAAGATATATTAAAATTTAGAGATTTTTAGGTATGATAAAAATATAGCAAATTTGGAGTCAATTTAAAGTGCAAAAAAATATGACGATTGGTGGTATTCTTTTTTTTTTTTTTTTGATTCGGATTTTAAAAAAATTGGGAAAAAACGAAAATCAAAACAAAAAATAACAACTTCAATTCAAATGCATCAAAAATTGACATGTGGCAAGCAATTAATGTCTTCAAACATGTCTTTCTATAAAATATTCCACCTTTTTCTACTTTAGAGTACACCCATTTGATGTGCATACCCAAATATGAATAACGTATTGGTCATGAGTTGGTATACTCATGTGCTTCCCCATTTCAATATGGGTAAGCCCATTGCTCGTGCTCTAAGGATAAAAAAAAAGCGATAAAAAAAACTTATAATTAAAAGCACGATTTGGTGCAGCTAGAAAATTCAATGTCTACAGTTTTTTTGTGGGCTAAAAGCTAGTATAAACCACTGTAGCAGCGGTATCATGGCTGTTTTTACAGCTTTGGACAATACATTGTTTGTTTACAAGCAAAATAATATTATTTGTGGATTATTATTGTGTTTTTATTTGGTTCTACTTCTTTACTCCAAATTTGTGAACATTCCACCTCATTCAACATAAGTATTTTACTAAAGTGTAGCAAAAACATAGCTATACTCTGTAGAACTTCAAGTTAAAGAATCAAATAGTATAGTAGTTTTTATTATTGATAATAGAAATGTAATGGAGTTCGTCAGCACAAATGAATACATTGCTTTTATGTAGCAGATATTTACTTTAATTTAAAAAAATAATTACTTCTTTATTTTTGTTCATCCAATATGATAAACGCATGTGCGTAATAAGCTCGGAATGATCGAGATGATCCAAATAAACGTGATGAAATCAAACAGTAATAGCTCCATTGTCGGGAAGGAGGCCTGTAGCTTTGATTTGGAGAGTGGGACTGATAGTTACTAGGCCGATAGAGCAACGTACAGGAACCCACGTACCCCAAACATTGATTGATGTAAACATCCTGCATTTATTTACGAGGTAGAGAAATCCGATATCAGTCACATGACAGCAGCTCCACAATAGTATAGTCTACACAGTTGTGAATATCAGAGGTGCGTACTCAGAATAGAAAATCATCCCAGAGAATGTCTATATACGACACGAAACCACAAAATTAATCATGTAATAATAAGAGTAAGACGACCTTTAAATGTGGGTAGTTATTTCGAATGGCAAATAGGGATTCATCGGTAATGAATGTCCCGACTATGTTTAGGTGTTATAAGGAAGTTGCTCTTGAAACCTGTCACCACAATACATTGTTAACGTTTAGTCTTGAATCCGAGAACGAGAAGGGTTGTGGTAAGTTAGTGAACTTAGTGTCAAATACCATACGATCTTAGGACCGATTATAAACTCTTTATTGAAAATACAAGGATTAAGAAGAACTTATAAGTGACAAGATGAGCATCAAATGAATGACTACTTGACTACTACTTCATCACAAAATAAAAAAAAAACCGATTTGCAAATTATAGCAGCAATGACTGGTGTGGTTGCATTAATGTGTGTGGGTACCAGGATCATGCACTATTATGGAGCCTGCTGCTTATGTTGTGATGTAGATGTTGCTGATGTTGTTGAACGGTGTGTTGCTATCGAACCTGCTGCTAATGTTGTGATGTTGTCTTTGCTGCTGCTATCGAGCCTGTTTCCGCTTCTATAATACTGTCGTTGTTGTTGTTGTCGACTTTGAGCTGTTGAGACCAATACGCTTGAACTAATTTATGAGCCCCTAAATTGAACAACGATGCCAGAGAATTAATCC
Organism: Amaranthus cruentus; assembly: GCA_019425755.1. Lineage (NCBI taxonomy): Eukaryota > Viridiplantae > Streptophyta > Magnoliopsida > Caryophyllales > Amaranthaceae > Amaranthus > Amaranthus cruentus. Next base: position 15,077,379 of record CM033461.1, read on the forward strand.
CAAAATAGATGGCATGATAACTCCTCTAGTAAGACTTGGAACTCAAAACAAAGCTACTACCAACAAACGTTAAGTACGAAAATATCCACTTTGTATGAGACTTTCTTATGAAAGGATACACTCTGAATCCTAAAAGAAATCATGATATTTACTAAATCCTAAAAACAAATGATTCTAAAAATTGTGATTCTAAAAAACAACTAAATTAATTATAGAAATGCATCAACTTTACATGTACAGAAGGTAGAAATTGTAAGAAAACCAACATTTACACCCTCAAACAACAACTAACAAAAATAAATAACTCCCAGAAGAATGAGTCTTTAACAGCCGAATAACTAATAACAAAAGTGTGACTACTCTTAGGATCCACGTACACTTTGACATTCTAATTTTTGCAATGTCGTGTTAATACCCTATATAAATATGAAAATGTTCTCGTAACAAAAATAAATTAAAATTTGAAGAGTTAAAAGACAGAGAGATGCATCTCAAACAGTTTTCTGCTCGTGCAATGTTTGCTTGCAATATGTCCACTTGGCTGGCCAATTCCTGTTCAAATGACATAAACATATTGAGCATTAGGATTGAGTTTATCTCTGCATAGACCGTCCATTAAGTCTACCATCAACAAATCATACCTCAGCATGTAGACTGCTCCAAGGAAAACAAAAATAACATCAGATTCATTTTGGGGCTTGTGCACTAAATGAAGATTTAGCAAATTCAAAACTACATTCCTTTTGAACTACCACGCTTAAAAGCCAACCTCGTTTATATTGATAACTTCTTCAAGTCAACTATCATCGCTCAAGCTAACATCATACGAGCCCTTGCGTACAAACAGAACGTTGCGTACAAGTTAACTTCTTTAAGTCAATTTTTTGGTCATCTTCAGCATCACCCTACCATATCTCTATATTCCATGAAAAGTAGTGCAACACCATAGTGAGCCAATGCACCCAAAAACACAAACACATGAAAAATCTGATGACTATGACCAGCAAGATGGAACCTACCAGGCTGCCATCTTTCTGGAATCCGAATCACATAGAAGCATGTCCCGGTAAGGTATGACAGTGCCATAACAGATTCATAGGCAAGCGTCAAATTCCTTTTTGGATTATCTCAATTCAGGATACAAGCATGAATTGCGGGGATAATCTAGAATAGACCAAGTTCATCAAATTCCATCTGCTACTAAGCTAGTCTCATGAAAGTCACAATATCTCATGAAAATTGCAATGGAAAAAAGGAGGTCGGCTATCAAATATCAAAACTAAAATGCACAAACTAAAAATCTCATGAATCTAGAATAATAAATCTAAAAATGCACAAAAATGCGAAAAGGGAATTCAACTCTAAAGATGTTCTTTGTATATCCTCCTATTCAATCATAAACCCCAAAAATTAGTCGCATTAAAATATAATCAAATCAAATAATTGACAAATTTCAAAACCTAAATCTAATTTTTTTTCCTTTTACGAGCAAAGAACAACAATAAAAACGAAGAAAAGAAAGAAAGAGTACCTTGAGAATGCAGATCTCATGGTCGAGAATATGAGAAACCCTAAAAATATCTTCAATGCTCATATTAGCGAACAACCTAAACAAAAAGGGGAATTGAAATCCTAAATTGAAATCAAAAGAGAAATTGAGAAACTAAGAAGAATAATCATAAGAGGAATTGAGACACTTACAAACTTCTAAGAATTAAGAAACTTGTAAAGTTCAGGAAGAAACAAATGATGCAAAGCAAGCGAACTTATTAAAAAGAAAAGGGAAGACGCGCACCTAAATTTTGATATCACTATTTGTATCGCTTGTTTTAACAAAGGATACAAAAAATACTCATTTGTATTGTTTGTTCAAACAAACGATACAAATAAGTATTATTTGTATCATTTGTTGAATGAAACGATACAAATAATGCTTATTTGTATCATTTATTGAAACAAAAGATACAAATAAGTATTATTTGTATCCATTTTTTTTAAAAAACGATATAAATAGCCTTATTTGGTTATTACAAACATTACAAATAGGGGGTTACAAATGCCCATTTTTCTACCGCAGACTGCATGTCATATAAATCAAATGAAAAAAAATTCTCCACGCAGCTTCAGAGTGAGATACCCATCTACCAGATTGGAACCTTTTGACCTCATTAATAACATGTGGCTGATCTTTAGAACCAATGCTAACTGATATTTTATCATGGCTCTTGTACTCAAACTTATAAAGGTATTTGACGCCCTTGATGGTTGAGCATATTTCGACATTGATATGGCAATGAAAAGACGCAAGAAGATATGGGTTATATAGAATAACACAACGATTATCTAATTCTGCACCACGTATACAGACAAATTCATCGTTATCTCGCCGCATATATGTTGGATAGCCATCATCGAAATGCGTTGTGAATATGGAAAATTCCCTTGGATACTTATACCTATACATATGCTTACCATCACGCTTTACCATACATGGGCACTCCGGATAAAACGAGCCACATGGACCATGCATCATATGCCGTAACACAAGGCCTCTCAAGTATTGGTAAGACGGTTCTGGTATCTCCACACAAACAAACTGATCTAACAGTTGTGGCTGCGTGATCTTCGACTGAAATTGCAAAATATTTAAATAGTGTGCATTAGGAAGACCACGCTTTTGGAATTCAATTACATGTATCATTGCAGCAACTTCTGCAAAAAAAAAAATTTTCTCATGTTATCTTTTTTAGAATTACCAATTTTGCACGAAAGATCCTAGGAACCAAATCCAGCCGATCCAGAGCAAGTTCACCCTTTTTAAGTTCTTTTTTGATCTCAGCCCAATTGGTGCAAGTGATTGTGAGGAAAATATCAGGTTTTCCATACCATTGCACAAGGGCATCGCATTCAAGTAGCGCTTCTATATATCTCTAAATGAAGGCGGCAGGATGATTCGACGACTGATATTTGATGCACAACAGTCACCATTGTTCATGATGTCCATTATCCCTTGGTATAGTTCAACGCGTAGTTGTGCTTGATTGTGCCACACAAAATCTAGGCGCATGTTCTCGATCTTTACATACATGTCAATCACAAATTCTAGAAAAAGGCGGCCAGCCTATACAAGATAATTATGCAGACGTATCTGACCTATAAGCATAGTACTTGCGACAAGTCTTTGTTGGCGATCTATGAAACCATCATCATCATTTTTATTAAGAATATGAGAATATAAGTACATGATAAGAGAAACACATCAATCAATTAACGAATAATCTCTATAAACTTACCGTTTTCTTGATCCAAGAGTAACTCTTCAGTAGTGTTTGCTAGATTTGGAGTAATCGAGTTGCGATTGATGTTCTATGATCATAAGAAGCTTTTCGTAACCCTTGATGCCATCCACAATCCCTATTAGGAAATAACAACAGATACTACAAAGGATCGTAACATCCATAATAATGAAATTCGATGCGATATAGATGATTTACCCCAAACAACTATATAAGGACTCCTTGTTTCATTTGATGGTAAATCATCAATCCAAATTGCAACAACCTCATTAGATGCAAGAACGGAAGAAATATGCATATGAATTACATGATCTCCATAAGCAAACTAACAGCCCTAGGATTAAGTTCTGGAAAGATACCGGAGGGATGTTCCTTTTCAAATTGGCCATTAAAAAAGTAAAGCTGCAAGAAGTTTGGCTTCTCGGCTTCTTCAGGTAGCAAATATGGCACATAATGATAAAGTTGTCCATAGACTTTGAATACATAAATTCCGTTATGTGTACGTGCATTAATAGAGCCTCCAAGCGAACTAAAGGCAAACATATTATTGTATAAGCGACTATACTTTCTAAAATGGATTCCGATTGAACTGTCACTTAAGAAAAGCTCAATAAGCTGCGAAGGATACTCTTCGTAGAAATATTAATTATGCCATCACCACAAAAGAAAAGTTTTGATTCGTAAGCGAAATGCTTAGTCCCACATGATGCCCAAAATGTAGGATCCGCAAGTCTTAATAGGGAAGTCGGGAAACTTTTACTTGCAATCGTGTTGAAGAGGTCTAACGTTAAAGTACTTTGAATAACAATGTGAAAATCAATTTTGTATATAAATCATGTATATGAATGTGATTTAACAATGCATATAGAAAAAAAGAGGCGATGGCAAAAAGAAGAATCACCCATCAGTATCTACTCCATGATATCACCTACAGTTGAATTTGGATCATTGTTTGGCAAGCGTCCTATTTGCCGCATAATAGTATTACTAATTAGTATTCTACCGAACTTTGTAAGAAAAAAACATAATAAACGCAAAAACACCTTTTCGCTTTCTCTTCTCTAAAGGAGTATTGGAACTTGAAGGTTGTGTTCCAATGTACGCATGCTTATCGATTTCAATGGTACGACTAATGAGTGCACAATCATGCGCAGATTCAACATGTAGTTGGGAAGCTTTTGGATAATTTCACAATCCGCTTGCTTCTATATTTGATATCCTAGGATTTTTTTGTTTCTTTGGGTGGTAAACGCCTGCTACGATATTGATTTATTGGTACAGTATAAGGTGACGACTCCCTTCTAGTGATCAACAAAGTAATCCAAACAACACCTATTGAAAACAACCATCTATAGGCCAACAACTAAGGAAAATGTGCTTCATTAATGGGGCGCATAAAAAGCTTTCTTTGGAGGTTGAATCGTTTTAAAAAAAGAAATAAAGTCGCATTGAAAAAAACGAACAAGGAAAAAAAGAAACCGTAGCCAAGCGCCACGAGATGGATCCGAAACTAGATGATCGGATGAACCGCTATGTAAAATGCTGATAAGCACAAGACAATCTGGTTTGTGCACTTCTAGGAAAATAAATGGCAATGATAATAGGACACGTAGTCGGTAAACAACCAGCACATAAACAGCAAGCGTGTGTGATGCGTCAATTCCTCAACTGAACGCAAAAGATTAGAATGGAGAGCACAAAATCGAATTGAGTTATACAAAAAAAAGATGCACATTTCTTTCAGAGTTGATTTATGGCGCACCATCCATAGAACAGTAGCAAATGTACTCAAATTTAACTTCCATTCACAAGTTGATCAACCAAACCAAACTACTATAATAATACACATTCCTTTAAGTAACATTTAACATAACCTAAATTTAGTATGTTATTTTTTTCTTAAACACAGTCCGCTTATTATGCATTATCTAACAACAACTAACCTTAGAAAGCTACATTTATGTCAAAAACTAATAAGACAGCAATTGTAAAATCATAAACAAGTAAAGCATAAAATTTGAACAATAAGCTGAAGGGATGAACAAAAAATTTAACAATCTGAAAGTAATTAGATTTTATTAAGCTTTTAGAAATAGCCATTACAATACAACGCATGGTTGATATAAAGAGGTATACAAAAGAGCAATGGTGTTCTACATTAAGCAACATAATGCTAATACAAAAGATACTTACTTATAAGCTAACAACATAACAACATGATGTGCTCGATTTAAAGCACATTTATATCCCCATTATAGTGTCGAGTCTTATCGTTTCTCATTGTTCTATTCATATTCCACTCGAATTTAACTTGTTCTTGTCTCCGTGGTGTTTTGATATTATTTCAGGTATTTTTGGAATTTTTGAGGTAAAGGAGATCAAGTTCGAGGCTTAGACACCATAATCAAAGATGATACACAAATATCGAGGCATTCCAAAGCATTTCAAGTCATCCCCGACAGCCTCGCATTGTTCGTAGACCATTAGGCACATAATTGAAGTTGCGAAGGGGCAAAATGAGGCACAATCGGCCGAATACTCACTTCATTCGGTTGAATGGATATGTATGCACCAAGTAAAAGCTTCAAAACATTCTGGAAATGGCGAATGGCATAAATTCGAGCGAACATCATTTCATTCGGCCGAATGCCCTAGGCCATTCGGGCGAATTGTTGAAGGAATTATCAACTTCATGCCATAACTTATTGGAAACACCAAAGCAGCTCAATTATGGCAAATAGCCCTTGCCGTTCGGGCGAATGGGACTTAAATCAGCGTTATTCGATATTCCTAAGTTAAATCTAAGGGCTATTGTTAGGGCTTTTAGGGCACGACTTGTAGAGGCTATTTATACCCCTTCAATTTCATGCCCAAGTTTAGTGTTTATGCTTTTTCTTTACATTTAAGCATTGTATCTTTACATTCCTTTCATTCAAGCTTTAAGTTTATGTAAGTTTATCTTTCCTTTATTCTTTTCTTGCTTTCAATACTTTCATTTGATGTTCTTCATTGCTTTCTTTACATTTGCTTTGAGTATTGTGTCATTTATTGTTCATTTGTTCTTCAATATTGTTCTTGTTTCCTTTGTTTCTTTGTAGAGTAGTTGCTAGCTTCATTTATTGCTTTGTTCTTCTCTTGCGAGTTTACTTCTTGTTCTTCATGCTTCAATCATGTTCTCTTTCATTTGCTTTGTTTTGGTAGTTTTCATTATATGTGAGTAGTTGCTTGAGGAGTTATGGTTTCGTGAAAACCCTATGTTTGGTGATTGTTGTTCATGTGTTAGGTTAGGGTTGAAGTTATTGATTGATTGATTGATTGATATTCGATTCGAATGTTGTCTTGCCACTCTTCAAGAGACATAGAGCGATTATGGGTCGTTCGCACGGCCTATATAGTCACCAACTTCCCCTCGCTATCTTGAGTGTCTCGATCGATTACCGTTCAATCTCCCTTTTGACCTAGCTTTCCATGTGACCATAGAAATCGACCTATGGTGAATCCTGATCATCATCCCCGTTTTTCTCATTGTTTCTTGTCATCTTTATACTTTCTTGTTTATTGCTTTAGTAGTTTGACTATACACCTACTCATCCTTTAACCCATCTGCGTCAAGTCCCTAGTCTTGCTAGCTTTGTCCTCATGGTTCGATCCCCGACTTACCTCTATACTCGTTATAGTTGTAAAAGGGTGTTTTATAAGTATTGTTTGATTAACTTGGTTCTTAGTATTTCGACGTGCTAGAAACCTATTATCACAACATCGACTGCATTAATCTTCTACTATTACAACTAAATATAAAACATTAATACTTTAAGTGAGGAATGACAAATACTCACACAATAGCAAAAAAAAGTAATGTGAGTCAATTCCTACCCTTTTTCTTATTAAACAAATCCGGGAAATTAGGAGGCAACTGAATGAGTTAAGTACAGGGTGCTATTACAGGAAACCAATTGACTCGGTGTTTCTTAGGGGGAGACGAAAGGAAACAACAAGGGATTTGAGAGGCAAGATAGTCGGAGTCAAACATTCTTCCTCAGAGGCATGCGAAAGCATCTCAGACATTAATGCAACATAGCCCTTTCCATCATCAGTGCTCTTTGTTTAGGACAATAAAAAGTATTTCTCACATTGCTCGTATTGCTCACACTTTTCGGTGCTCATATGTACAATACAAAGATCAAAGTTGTTCACAAGAGTTTGTAGCCAATGTTCAGCCGCCGATTCTTCTGAGGCAATGAAGTTCATAGAAACATATCTGACTCTAAAATAAGGCATACTTGCTAGAGGTGTTCATTCGGGTGATCGGGTCGGTTTCGGACGAGTGGCTTTCGGTTCGGTTGTATTCCGGATCGGCAATTTTTCGGTTGCATGTTACGACAGGTCGCACTCGAGTCGGGTCGGTTAGTCACGGTTCGGTTGAAGATCGGTTATTCGAGCTATCGGGTTAGCATCGGTTCGGTGTCTGTTGAAGTTCGTGTCGAGTGTTAATCGGTGTCGGGTTGTCATCGGTACTTTTACTTGTTTAACCGGTTAATATTAAATTAAGTTGTTAGTCATTTTTAATTGATGACAAGATTTCCTTTACTTAAAGCAAAAATAGTTAAAATGTAAATCAACTAGTGATCATTATTACTTTGTTACTTTTACTTGTTTAACCGGAAATTAGAATTATAAAGTTTAATTTATTAAAATATCTATCACTTTATTAGATTAAATAATAAGATGATTGAATATGACTCTATCATACTTCTATGTTAAAAATTGGTTCATGTTTAAAGCAATTCGATCTAAAATTCATTCAAAGTTTAGCTGGCTTTTGCCTGATCGGTTCGTTGAGATGATTCGCCCTGATATGACTCGCCATTTTTGGTTCGGGTAATCTCGGTTAACGGTTATGTGTCGGTTACAAAAATCGGTTACAGTTCGGGTTCAGCTTTCTATTTTCTTGTCAATCTGGCTGGTACAACTTCGATTCGGGTATTGTCGGTTCGATAAACCTTTAAAAGGAACACATTTTCGGAGCGGTTTACTATCGGTTTCGGGTCGGATTTTCGGGTCGGGTCACTTTTGAACAGCTCTAATCCTTGCATTGCCTTTTAAAATAACTATGCAAGCCACAAGCGAATTACCATTCAAAGTAACATAAAGGGGTTCGCAAAACCCCAAAAGCTTTGTCACATCTTTAAGCATTCTCTTGTTAGAACTGGTAGTAAACTTTTTGCAGCTAGCCATAACCTGTAACTTCAGAAACATACGTTGTTCTCTTAATGGCTAATCCACCTAAAGCTAACATCAACCGATCACTTGCATACTTCATGCTTATAGGCTATTTGTTCTCCCAAAACACCATCTTATTTAAATAAATCTACATTTTTTAAAATCATTGTTTTATTTAACTCATAAAAAGGCAATGGACTTTTGTTCGAAGTAATGAAGTACATTTTTTGCAATGTGACATCATATCTATCAAATACGTGGATTATCGTGCTATAATTTATTTCAAATTTCGTCGTTGGAATTAGAAGTGCAATAATTAATGTGATTTTCATTCAAATTTTATTTTGACATAGATCGAAATATCAGTTTGATTTTAGGCTTTTAGCAAAATAATGTGAGCGTAAAATGGACGAAAATAGGGTATTGACTTTACAACATCAACAGATCATGCAACAAATCCTCTTTCATAAAAAAAATATTAAAGTATTACAACATTCAATTTATTAAAGTAACGAGGAGGTAGAAGGTACTATATTATAATTGTGAATTACAATATAATTTCAATTCAAATTAGTATAATTCAATTTAAACAGAACTATCTTTTACTATTTGGAGTTAATTCATTAAATGGCGATAGTGTAGTGTAATGTATTTTTGTTGCAATTGTACCACAATTTGAGTAAATATAGCTAATATCATTTCATTCATATACATTACTGTTCAATTTTAGTTCCATCCTATATCTCTTTTTGGTCATTTCCTTTTTTGCTTGTAATTTCATATGAATATTTTCAATATTTGCAGCCATGCTGACAATTTAGTGAAGGAATTAGTTGAAGATTTTTCTTTCATGCAGTCTGTCAAATTTTATGACAAGGATTAATTGTAAATAGAAAATAATTTAAGATTCATTCTGCAACGCCTATAATTCTTTCACTCAACATTAATCAGCTCCCAACTAAGCAATGCTTATAATTTCTTTCACACAACATTAATCAGCTCTCAACTAAAACTAAGGTATCAACAAAGGTCTTTAATGGTGAACTTAAAACTAATAGGTGACAAACATCAACTCAGCAATTTAACAACTAAACAACATCAAAAGCAAAAAAAAATGCAGTTGAACAATTACTAAACTTTAACTAGATGAATGTTAGGTAAGAATTGAATGTGCGCCATTGAGCAAGACAATAGCTGCAATAAATAGGCAGGTGCAGACGCCATATTTGAGCTGTCGGAGGACAGCTCAGAGCTAAAGCCGACTTAAACACCTAGAAAGCTTTAGGAAACAAATGAACAGAGAGCTCAGATAAGCAACAAGAATATCACTTGGGATTTGTTTTCTGATTTGGTTTTTTGTGGGTATTAAGTACAAGGTAAAAAAAGAGAGCAAAAATGAAAGGAGGTAGAAGAAGATGCAGCTGGAGTGGTTGGCGTGAGGTGGAAAAACATATGGCAAGAACACTATTCACAATGAACAATATTTATGCTTTGAAGGTGTTTTATATTTAGAGGATTAAAATAGGACACTAGTAATTTTTTTTACTTGAGACGTCACTACTATTTTCATGAAATTTCCAATCTTGCTCCTCCTTTCAGAACAGCTCTTTCTCAGTTTATTAAACTCAACACATAATCAACGTAAATCCAACTCATATGATTCTTTTTTTTCTGAACACATTTAAAACTTTTTGTCAATTAAATTCGTATTAATTACATTAATAAATTGTTAAAAAGATATCTAGTTAGACAAAATATATATTCGACTATAACTAGGTAGAGTTAAACATTTTGTGCGACTTAAGTGTAGTGGCATGTTTTGTGCTACTTATCCCATTTTTTTAAAAAAAAAAAAAAAACTTTTTTAAAAAAATTGTTACAGTTAACATATATTAAATATACATTTTATTAAAATTTGTTACATTTGATATAATATTGTCCTTTCTCCTTGCATATTCCTTTGATAGACAAATAATTAGTTGAAATTAAGATATGAGAGTTTATTTTAGAGAGAAATTGCAGAGAAAAGTTCTTAAACCATCTCTATTGGATTGATCCAATGCATATTTAATTACGATTTCAAAATAATCAATTATATATTAAAACTGATCACCTACAACAATAGAATTACTAATTATAACCTTAAAGTGGAGTTTTAATGTGATCACTAATAACACTTAATTGATCACTTACGATATTAAAATGATCCATGAAAAAAATAATTAATTATACGAGAAGGTATCATAGTGAACATTTTCATATGCTAAAAGGTCAAAACAATGAAAAAAAATATATATTTATTAGAAAAATTCTTTTTAAATTCATTTCAAAAAAAAAAACTTTTTTAAGATCGTCTCATCGTGTGACGACTTAAAAGTGGTTGTTCTAATATTTAGTATAAAAAAATTAATGGAAAGAGAACATTTTTTCATTTAATTAATTATTTAAAAAAAAAACATTATTTGCACTGCTAATGTAGTTCTACGAAAAAACTTATATGCGGTCGTCGTATGAGTGCGACAAAAAAAATTTTATACTTGCTAAATTAAGCCTTTAAACACCCATTTTAAAACTTAAATAACCAAATTTGACACTTAAAAATCCTACTCCAAGCCTCAACCTTCCTTCTCCAGAGGCTTAATTTACTTTTTTAGCTATCGACTTTTACCCTTAAAACATCAATTCCACCACATAAAATGCCAATTCTAACTCTTAAAACCATACTCCAACCCTTATTTTTTTGTTTTACTAATCTAATTCAACTATAAAATATCCATTTCACGACTTAGTCTATTCCAATGGTTTAAAGTTTGTTAAATCTAAGACTTAAAATCCCTATTTGTCCTCCTCCTCCTCCTCCTCCTCCTCCTCCTCCTCATACCCAGTGTATCCCACTCATAGACAATCTATAGTTAGGGTTTGGAGAGGGAAGATAAACGGCAGCTCATACCCATATTGGATAGTGCGGCCAAGAATCCAATGCAAGCTTTAAATGGAAACATTGAAATTATGAACTGGAGATGTGAGTAGTCCCACGTATGTGATGGTGACACATGACATATGCTTATAGTTCTAAGCAAACAAAAACTTGAGTATGGCTTTCAAAACGCAAGTACTTTTTATGTGTGCTTCGCTCAACCCCATTATATATCAATTGACGCCAAGATCGAAAATTTGAAATGAATAACACAATTTATCGAAAAAAAGCATAGAATAAGATCAATTTCAACTTATATCCAAAACTATGCGCCTAAAACCCCAGAGCAGAAGTTCGGTGTTGTTCGCACTTAGTAACTGCGAACAGAAGCAAACTGGTCAAAAAACGTCAACCAAGTTGTTCCCACTTACTTAAGTGCTAACAGGTAAAATAGGGTTAACATGTTGTTCGCACTTAGTAATGCGAATAGCTCTTTGACTTTTTTTGACTTTGGGGAAAATGCTGAAGAAGGAAGCAACAACAAGGTCAAAAAAAAGTCATCATTACTTGTTCGCAGTTACTAAGTGCGAACAACTTCTTTGGTTTTTTTAAAAATACAATCTTGTTCGTAGTTAGTAAGTGCGAACAGCCGCGTTCCTCAGGTTTGTGAATTAGATGCTTATATTTGGAGTAAAAGTGATTTTGATTTTATTTGGTGCTTTTTTGATAAATAATATAACTTATTTAAAAATTTTTGCAAAGATCATCACTTTACAGACAAAGTAGGCCAAAACTTTTGTCATTATTTGGGCTTTTCTGATAGGGTTGCGTTTAAAACTTTTCGAACCATTCTACAATGGGAAAAAGATATTGTGGAAGACCACCTGATCATTAAATCGATAGATTAATTAGTTTAATTATAACTCTTTACTCTATACGATTAATAATTGAGTAATTTAAAAATTAAAAGTAATACCTTTAAGTTTAACTTTGATTTCTATCTATACTATATACTAAATGCATTCTTTAGTAGGACACGTGTCGCTTTCATATTCATTGTTTTCCCTCCAAAATTCTTCATTTAGCTAAATTGGGTAAGTAGAATAATTAAGATTGAATGCCCTATTATTTAAATCAATTAACGTTTCAAATGACATTAAAAAAACTGGACAATGTATGATCAAATTCTTTTAAATATCTTCATTATTCTTTATTTCTGTTACTGATGTTATATGCGTATCATATTGATTTATATCCATCTACAAAAATGGCCATAAAAAATTGGACAATATATGGTCAAATTCTTTTAAATATCCGTTCCTTTTAAATATCTACTACATCTTATATTCTATAATAAAATATCAATAAATTATGATCACTTAAACTATCATTCTTAATTATTATAGCAATAGAATATCATTAAATAGAAAGTTTCATCCGTCTGTAAAATCTATTTATCTACACTAATATACTTAAAGAAAAACCAATAAAGTATCTTATTGACATGTATCAAGCTATGGTTGAAAATTTCCCGCTTGAATGATCTCGCTTTAATAGTCAATTACATCATTAAATCCAGTTAACAAAATAAACTTCACATTTAAAAATATAACATACAATAATATCAATCAATTAAATAAGTTAAAGAAATAAATTATTATAAAAAAAATACTCTAAAGAATATAAAATGAAACATATCAGCTAATAACATAAGGAAATTATATGAAAGAATATAAAAGTTTGACATGTATATATTGAAATATTTGTTACATCTTATTAATCATTTTAATCTTTATATTATATTATCTTAGAATAGTTACACTAATTATATAAATTTAATGAATATTAATGTAACAATATTGTCTTGAAAAATAAAAGTATGATTATAATTGCTCACTGGAAATATAAAGTTTTGGTTGGAAATCTCATAGATGTTTGCAAAAGTTTAAGCATCCTATATGAAATACGAGTTTAGTTACATCTATTTACCGGTAACTTATCCACTACTTATATATAGATATTAAAAATAGTAGAATCCAACTCATCAATAAAAATATTTTTTATTTGTCTATTAAAAGTAGGTTGCTTATCTGGTGTAAAGTAAGTTTATTCCATAAAAATTAAAATATTATCAATTATGATCACAAGATATTAACATTTAAGACCGTAATAAATGGTACAATTGTCTAATATCAAAATTATAAAAATGTTATATAGGATCTTCTAAAAATAACAAAGAAGAAAATTGTTATATTATACTTCTATAGATAAAGTAACAAAAAGAACAATATAATATCATTATTCTTCACAAAATCTCTTATTAGGCTATTAATGCTTCATAAGAAATCACAAACATGTAAATAGTATCTATTATTTGAAAAGAGAATCCATAAAATTAACTTATAATCTATAAATTATTTCAATACGTGATTCAAATAAAAAAATATGGGTTTTTTCTTATAAAAAACACGGGCCCTGTAAATTAAAACATGGGCACTATAAAAGCGAATACGTGTCCTATATTTTTATTTTAAATTGCTAAGTTTATCGCTTACATATTTTTCTCATTCTTAATTTATAGTGGTAAATATTGTTCATTCTACAAGTTCATTAAAAATAATTCAAGTCCAAAGTTTAATTTTAGAGTTTTAAAATTTGAAAGAATTAATGTAATGCAAAGACTAATTTTCTCATACATCAAATATTATTTTCTCTATATTTATTATGTTTACCAAATATTAGAATAATTTAAACTAATTTTATCTATATTTTAGAGATTATTTATTAAATATTTTTTGATTATCCGTGCTTGGCACGGGATTCAAGCTAGTTATAAATTAAAACTGATCATTTAGTTAATCACTATATATATTTGATCAAGTGTAACAAATATTTAAGGAAAAATTACATTGATTAATCTAATCATCTATTGATTTTCCTACAATAATCTAAACTTTTGACTAAGCAAGAATAATTCCAATTTTAAGGTCATTTACCCAATAACATTGTTGCCCAAATGATGACCGATTGTTGCAGTATAATAGCTAAAAAAAGTAAAATCCAATCAAAAAAAAAAAAAAAAATTTAATTTATAATATAAATAAGAAAATAAATTTACTTGATTTATTTTTTTAATTTTAAAGTTTTTTGAATTTTTTTATAATGTAATTTTATATTTACTTTTTTACTATTTACATTTTTACTTTTTAATGCAAAATTACTTGTTGTATAGGTAAGAGGTTACCTTAATGCATTCTTAGCAAACACTCCTTATAATTTGAAAAATTTTTACTTATGGTTAATTAAAAGTTGGGCTTAATGTAGGATATTCAGTATAAAGTTTGATTATTCAGGGTAAATTTTTTAATATTTATAACAAAGAAAGTACTTCTTCAACTCGAAGTGTAACAATACTTACCAATACCTTTTCAAAATAAGGGTGTGCTTCTTCAACCTGAAGTGTAAAAATTAAACCTGAGTCATAATAAATAATACGGGCTAAAAAAATGGGAAAATTTGAAATGAATAAGCAAATGAGAAAGTTTTGAAACTATTTCCCAAGATAAGCAGTTTTATCCAAGACCTTAGGTTTGGTTATGTTCACTGTTAGTAACAGCGAACAAAGGCAGAGGGTTCAAGAAAGGCAAAGGACCTGTTCAGTATTACTAACAACGTACAAAGCTAAAACCTGGTTAAACAGGGTTAAAGCTCTGTTCGCTGTTAGTAACAGCGAACAAAGCTTTGACCTTATTTGACCAGGTCGACTTCGTTCGCTTGTTTTGACTTTTATTTTGACTTTTGTTGGTTGTTTTTGTTTAAACTATCCATTATAGTTTTAAAATTAGTCGTTGTTGCCTTGAATTATAGCCGTTGAGTGAAGATCTATAAATAAATCACCCTTGTTATTTCTATTATATCCATTATATTGCTTTTGAAGTTAAGTTGACGTGTGTTCTTGTAAATTATGTTTATTATAATATGTTCGTTTATAATATTTGTATTAAGTGATTCCTTAATTTTAAATAAATGTTTTTATTCAAATTTAGTTATATATCTCAAAGCATCATTCAATTGAAGAATATTGTCATTGTGGTCATGAAGTTGAATACGGTCGCGATTGGAGCAATTGTGATCCTGGACGTCAATATGCACCTGCATTAGGTGGGTTTATCCAGAGGGCACCAAATGGCAAAAAGAAATCATTATTAAGCTCGACAAAGAGAATGAGGAGCTTAGAACAACAATACTTAACTTGAGAAGGGAAAATTGATAAGGCGCGTAGGATTGAAGAAACCGAGAGGATATTGAAAAAGTTTAATAAGCGTACTTAAGTTGTAATGGTTAGATTTCATGAATGAACGATGTAATTGTAATCATTATTAATGAAACTATGTTGAATTATTGGCATTGTCTTTTTGTAATGAAGTTATCAACACAAGTCTTAACAAGTCTAAGCTAATCAACTTTGATTCATATTCAAAATAGGATAAGAACGATAATCATATATACATACATTACAAAATATGTACCAACGTTAAGATATCGAAATCCGAAAAATGTTTAATATTAGAGAATGTTCAATGTATTACATGTGCATATGTGTTTGCGTAACTCTGTGAGGTGTACCAAGGGTCCACGAAACGATCATAAGATAGGTGTCTTTTGATGCAAACGGCAAGAACATGTGATCAAGGTAAGTGGTATATTTCCAATTTGTTACATGTGCCTTTCCTTTGATTCAAGTCCACTTTATGAATCTTGCCACCCTTTGTCGATACTCTGTTTCCCCGCCCAATCTTAACATCGAATACTCCTCTTGTGTAATTGAAAGCCACAATTTCATGGATGTTCGCCTTCTTAGTGTTTCTAGTGATAATCCTCATTACATGAGAGGTGTACATGCTTCCTCCAATCATCCATGCGCTAGCGCGTTTGCGTCTTTGTACAAAGTAGTCGTTGACTCGATAGAAGGTGAATTCAACTAATATAGTTAATGGCAAGAACTGTACACCGTTCATCACAATGTTGAAGACCTCAGCTAAGTTGGTGTTAGTCACACCATACCTATGACCCCAATCATGACACAATGACCATTTAGACATATCACCTACTTGATCAATCTAAATAAGAGCCTCTCGTTTTGCAACCCCAATTTCCCTCAAGCCCTCAACAACCTTAGCGTGCTGTCTTTTCTCAGCTGTCCTACCAAACAACTTCTTAAGTTGAACATTACCCATTGCACGGTTAAAGTTACTAAGCAAATGACGTAAACATAACACATGATAAGCATATGGTGGTTGCCATTCCGTCTCCTCCATGGTTGCTACAAGGCCCGCATGTCTATCAAAGATAATACACAATCCCATCTTCTCTGTTACATGCTTACGAATACACGCCATAAACTAAGACCACGATGCTATGTATTCCTTCTCAACAGAGGCAAATGCAAATGAAAAGATACCCTTATTACCATCCTCTACAATCGCGGTCAATAAGGTATGATAGTACTTACCATACAAGTGTGTACCGTCAATAGCGATCAGAGTTTTACAAACGTTAAAACCCTCTATGCTAGGTGTAAAGGCTCAAAAGACACGTTGAAAGGTTCTAATATTAGGACGTACATACACACCCGCGTCATTGTCTTCCTTAACGAACCACTCAACTACTGTGCCCGGGTTACATTATTGCAACGCTTCAAAAAGTGTGGAAGAAGGGAATATAAATCCTCCCATGTACTATGAACGGACAATAGGGCTTGTTGTTTAGCACACCATCTGTCGAACGACAGACACCTTGATGAAAGGGTCTTTGGAAACACAATTCCTAATCACATTGTTAATTACAGAGGACGTCAAGTGAATATTTCCAGCTGACATGATGTCACTACCCAACACATAATTCGTATGATTTCCATTGTATTTTGAAATAAGCCATGACGTTGAATAGGGATTTGCCCTAGCCCTTAGTTTCCAAGAACATCCCCTTTTACACTTCAATGATAAAGAAGTTTGGTTAGAATTCTCTGTTCTATACTCTACATTCCTACGAATATGATAAACTCTAACAGCTTCCCACAAAGCTTCCTTACTATCAAATATCATACCCTTTTCAAGCTCCCCATCTTTGGTGTTGATGGTATCACGAACCCAAGTCCTCCAAGAGTTGTCCTCTTGAAATTCATCTAGAGGTGGACATAGGGCATAAAGTGTAGGAGGAACAATTATAGGAATGTTGCCTAGGGTCATGTCGTTAGCTAAGGCTTCCTCATCCACATCCACATCATCCTCAGAAGGCTCATCAACAATCTCATTACTCTCATTACCATCATCCTAAGGTACCTACTTAGTACTTCTCCTAAATTAACAGTCCCATCATTTGGGACTTGAGTTAGAGGGGATTCAAAAGGAGTACAAGATGGGTAGGGAACAAAGCGATTTTGAGTTTCTTGGGTTAAAATAAGCCTAGGTGTAGGAGAAAGATTGGAAGTAACATTCACAGCTTGATTGCCTAGGGGTACCACTTTTACATATTACTCCAAAGAGGGAATAGATGTAGCCTTTGAATGCTCCCCCATAGCATCTATAAAATCATCATCTTCAATAGGAAAAGCTACCCAGTCACCACTCATGTAGTATTTAAAAGTTAACATTGCTTCGTGTGGGGTCAATTCCAGTCTTAGAACATACCAGAAGATTAAACTCATTGAAATTCATGTTCGAGTTGCATGCAAAAAGTTGACTTTTACCCCCAACATACGTAACGTTGCTACCACTTGTACGAATGGAACCATTCCAAAAACATGCAATAGTTACATGAAATAATGCCATTTCTACATGAATATATACAAAATCAACTTCATCACCAAGTACATTCACGAATATATATACATAATTAATTAACTGCGTTTATATAATTATCTAAACTAATTCAATTATTTACATATAATCAATATATAAAATAAAATCAACATACATAATTAACTCACTACATTTACATAAAGTAAATCAATAGAATCAATAAGTAACTTAGTACATTCAATACATTATCCACATCAAAGAACAAAAGTTATTCAACCATGATAAAAAAAATGAACAAATAACTAAAAATAACTAATACATTAACTTGATCAACATAATTTGAACTAGATGTGTATTGATTATACAAGTAATGCCCTGCATTTCAAACAAATGTTCAAGCTTAAATAATACCCTAATTTTCATATAAAATACCTAAAAAACAAAGAAATTTATACCTTAGACAACTCCAAGTATATGCTTGACCACTATAATAGTGTTGGATTGGGAGAGGGAGGGATAATTGAAGATTTGATGGTGTTTAAATGGAGGAATAGAGGTGGGTTTAGTCGCACAGTGTTACAAGAGTTTAATTGATTTGGGGGAAAATGAGGAAGGAAGGAGGTGTTGTGTTATTTAAGTCGACTCAGTTCGCTGTTAATAACAACAAACAAAGACTTAAGTTAAAAAATAGTCAAAGTACTTGCTCGTTGTTAGTAATAGTAAACTGACTATTTGACTATTTTTGACCTTAAGTCCCTGTTCGCTGTTAATAACAACGATTATATTCAAGCCTCAGGTCTGGTGAAAAAGCGCTTATCTTGGAAAATAGTTTCAAAAGTTTACCAATTTTTGAAATTTTTAAAATTTTTTGCTTATTCATTTTAAATTTTCACAAAATAGGAAAAATTTTATTAGAAAACAAAAATATAAAAACATACCATTAAATGAATACAATTTCTCTACGTGAACATGTGATACGTCAGACCAATAAATTTCGTGTGTCCAGTATCAAACCCATTCAATTGAACTTAAATACAAAGTTAAGCAACTTCATCTTTACCATTTCTCATAATCTCTACTATTTTTTCACTCACCATTTCGTTTAGAATCCCTCTTAAAGCTACAATTTATCTTCACCATTTATGTCCCATTTTTTCTTCTTAAAACTACCAGTTCATCTTTTCCCCTATTACCTTCCCATTTTCCGAAAGAAATGTTCAACGCTAACTGTCTAATTTGAATAACATCATCAATTGAACAACTTTTGTCAATATTGTGTTATTTAGCTATTTAAAGTTCACAACATTTGTGGTGAGTGAAGGTAAATAGGAGATTGAATACTCTCTAAAGGAGGATAAATAAATTTATGCCCGTTTAAGATTTTTCCTTTTGACAATTAGCTCAAGAGCGTGCGAGACCGCTCAAACAGTTTTCTGGAAACCGTTATAGGTCGAATAACAAAACAAAAATTTAAGTGCGAAGAAAAACTTAAACAAAACATGAGATTTGTTAACGAGGTTCAGCTATCAATAGTGTACTCCCCGCCTATGGGTTCCTTCTCAACTCTTAGGGTGTGTTTGGATTGAAGGAAATGGAGGGAAAAGAAGGGGAGGGATTTGGAGGGAGGAGGTATCCCTTGTTTGGATAACAAATTTGGAGGAAAGGGATTTGGAGGGGAGGGATTTGGAAGGAAAATTTGAATAAGTTTTGTTAAGAAGATAATCTCTCCTAAAGAGGAAAGATTTGGAAGGAAAACACTTTCCTTCCTTTTCCCTTCCTTTCCCTTCTAAACAAACAATATACACTTTCCCTCCTTATCCCTCCCTTTCCTTTGCCTTCCTTTCCTTCCCCTTCCCTTCCTTTCTTTTCTCTCCTAATTTGCTATCCAAACATAGTGTTAGGGTTCAACGCCAACAATTAATGAACCCTAGATCACTAAAAATATCTCTTTATCTTCTCTTACCCGTTCTTCCCCTTGAACAACAATCTACAAGCTCCCTAGTGTTGTATATTCTTCAATTGTTGAATGAAGCTTTTATATATAAGTCACGCCTTCTAATTAGCCGTTGAGAACATAAAGGTTCAGCTCCTTATTTATCTCACTTTTGATTATAATGGACTTGACTTTCAAAGCCTTAGGCTGCAAGCTAGTTGTACACTCTTTTGGACTTCTTGACCAAAACGCATTTAGCTATTTATAGCTCTTTAAGACTTAGAAACTTGTCATGTTAGTTCTACTAATAGGAATGACTAATTGTGATTATATTTTCTCGGAAGTTAATCAATTCAATCAATTAATCAAATTTTTAGATTAACATATCTGATCCCAAAATTATAGGAACACCTCAACCAAACCTATCCTGTATTATAGGTACAGTTGACAACACTTACATAGTTATATGAAGTCGATTATACTTAGGAATATCTATAAATTGTCTTATTACTTGATTAATTCACGTAATTAAATTTAGCAAATAATCCAATTTAATTAAAACGTATAATTCAAACATTAATAATACTTAGACTAATGTATCCTTCTTTAAAACACAAGTCTTAAGTAATTATTTTACTAAACATATTTCGTTTTTAAACCTAAATTATTTATCATTTCAAAACACTTTATATGGTTTTGACTTATAAATCAACTAAATGTAATTACTTAATTTGTTAATTATTTTCTACTCTATAAGCTTTTGCCATAAGTATTTCAACAACATTATTTTTTTTATTCTACTCAATGATCACTATCGCAATACTGAGCATCTAGATTTTTTTGTCCTATCATTATATATATATGGATTAAGATTTTACCATGACAGATAATAGGTCTTTGTTATAAGCCATAAGTATAATTATTTTGAATATATTTTTAACAAACTAAATTTTTGTCACAAAGAATTATAAAAGCCTTAAAATTATGCTTCAATAATTGTTAAAGCATTAGCTCAAAACATAAAATCAAAGTACAATGAATAGTTAAAGTATCATAAAATAAAAGTTGTAAAAGGATTCAAAATGTAAAATGATTGAGACTATACCGAAGTATAAGAAATTTATGATAAATTTTGAAAGACTTATTTATATACTACACTAGCAGTATTAGTTGATATATGACCTTCGTTGTCACATGCTAAAATTTCCAAGCCCTTTCTACTTGTAACCTTTGACACAACAACGTATAGATGACCATGACTAAATATTGGCCCTTGGAAGATATATTTGTACATTTGAGAGTGATTAGCCATGGTTTTTGTTAATAGTCGTTGCAAAACAAACAATTTATGGAAACTGCCTTCGTTGAAATCTGAATGGAAAATTGGTATCTGATGGGCATTAAATCATACATGGAACATAAGCTTTATGCCCAATATCACTTCCTGGAATCTGAATGGAAAACACTCCATGAATGAAAATATAGTTGTTAGAAAAAGCTTTAAATGACCGATTCCACAAACTCGAGATCACTAAGGCAAGCTACAACACACGCTATGCCACCCACTAAAGATGAGTCGGGAATCAAACACCTAATAAGGGCGAATTATGGGGATTGTATCATATCTAACTCCAGCACAAAACAGATTAAACAGACCAAGTTGAACAGGTTCGCAAAGGTTTGTAACGTTGGTTTAGAGTTAAGGTGGGATACATTTGGGAATATGGCGCTTAGTAGAGGATAGCCAGTGACCTTAGACTTAAGCAACCACAAACATATCATCATACACCAATAAACACTATATCCAACAACCATGATAACACAATAATTTCATATAAGCACAATGATCTATATCATCAAACACCATCAAAAGAATGTGAAATCTCATAAATACATGTGTTTCCAAGTACATCTCCCAATGAAATATGGACGTCCTCGCTCCAGTAAATGTTTATGTGTAAAACTCAATGAAGAACAAGAGAGAGGTCTCCTCAAACTAGGAATGCGTGTGAATAATCACTATAATAAGCACGAGTGGATGAATGGAGAAATAATATGAGCTGGATAA
Source organism: Amaranthus cruentus (assembly GCA_019425755.1). NCBI lineage: Eukaryota > Viridiplantae > Streptophyta > Magnoliopsida > Caryophyllales > Amaranthaceae > Amaranthus > Amaranthus cruentus. The sequence continues at coordinate 15,099,613 of CM033461.1, forward strand.
GAATGAATAGTGTCATATGAAACCAACAACCAATGTCATAACCAAAAGCCCACAAAGTCACTGCAACACACAACAACCTCACCATCACCAATCTATCCTCTAGGTAAAAAGAGGGGACAAGTTGGCTCATGTGGAGGCTACATAATATGGCTACAAAAGAAAAGTAAAAGGCAAAAACTTGGCCTATCCTAAAGTCAAATTGCATTCAAGGTAGGCTATTTGGCTATGTAGCTTCATTCTAGCGAACGTGTTATCATCCCTGGTTTTAAGAAAAGCCGACTGTACTGGAGAAGAACCGAAACAATACTTAGATCCCTTAATTAGCTCTTAAGATAAATGGAACTCGCAAGGAGTCCAAAAAGGCTCAATACTCACAGGCTAGTCGAAATGTGCCTCTAAAGGTAGTCATCCAAGCCACCAACCAAGCAAACCCATATTCCCCAATCGATTTGGAAAATAGTCAGACTCTAGGTCCCAAAACAGGCACAAGGCTAAGGAAATACGAGTTCGCATAAAACCACTGATGTACACACCAAAAGCTCGCATGCTAGTTTCACAACTCAACCATCTTATTGAAAACTAAACATGAGTATGCAATATATACAGCATGTTATGAATGCAAGAAGAATATGCAAAATATATACAAAATGATATATGCAATGAACTAACCTACAACTACATGAAACTAAATGCACAAACAGATGGGTAATAGTGACAATAGTGTTGACCAACTCTCTCCCAAGGCAAGCCTTTGCTAGCCTCTAGCAAAGAAGGAGAGAAAAGATACAGATGAAACATTTAAAACCATGGTCAACTAGATTGTCACAATACCCAACACAAACACACACTGGTCAATAAAAAAGAGGGAAGAAGGTCATACCTAGGCTAGGAGGGCTTTCACTCCTAGCACTACCATCACCACCATCAAATGGTCTAAGAACTCTCCGCTCCTCAAAAGAAGTGGAGGCAAGAAGCACGAGGCTAGAGCGATAGCCTCCCCTAAGCTAAGGTGATGCTATATTCTTCATGTTTGATGCATTGCTCTTTCGAGCCTTCTATCTCCCCTTTCTCACCCTTTTGGGACCGTTAGCTTTGACACTCCACAAGGTCGTCGTATCAAAAACAACCTAGCCTTTTGGAGGGTTAATTCTAATGGTCGTTTGGATCTGCAAGTTCTAAAAAACTATACTACAAACTAAACGTGAAAATTGACTAGCAAAAGTGCAATGCAATAAATGAAAAAAAAATGAAACAAAAGCAATATGTACAGTTGGGTTGCCTCCCCACAAGCACTTCTTTAGGGTCTTTAGCTAGACCTGACTCACTATTTGGTAGTGAGTCAAACTCCGTAGGAGTTTATCAAACTCACTCCCCACAACAGTAGAAGTCGGGGAGTGGAAGAGAGAGAGAAGAAAGAAGAAAAGCATAATCACAACAAAGACCGACTTTCCTTAACGGGATGAAAAGTCGGGAGAAGAACGAACAAAGGGAGGGGGACGAAAAACAAGTGGCATACTAACACAAGCAACAAAATGAGCATGAACAAGAATGACCAAGAGCTTCTCATGACAAAGAGGTGTAGGGTGAGACTCAATAGAAGGTACACTAAGGGTATGCACTTGAGACTCCTCAATAGCGCACACATCTACCTCTAAATCATTGGGTTCTAGTCGGATGATCATGCACATATGTAAGGGGTTCATCATGGTGAGGTGCACAAGGAACGTCATCATGAACCTCACCGGTGGGTGGTGCATCAACACAAGAAGGTTGATCATCAAGAGAAGGAGATGAGTAAGCAATAGGGTGAGGGGAGTCTTGGTCATGGTTTAATGCCACAAGGTGATCATGGTTCTCTAGTCTCTCCTCAAAAACCCTTCTAAATTGGTTAACACTCCACCTTCTCTCCAACTCGGTCCCCTCTTCAACCCAGGGGTAACTGATGGGGTAAGTTGGTGGAACCTCAAGGGAAGGGAGACCGGGATATTCTTTCCCAAAGTTGTCCTTGGTCATCCATCTAAATAAACTCAAACAAAGGACTAGGGTTTGGTCAAGGAATATATTATGGTAAAAATTATCCACGAATTCCCTAATCTCACAATTCAATCCTCCATAAAGGTGATGACAAATTTGCCATCTTTCAACATTACGCCATGACGGAAGAATTTCCCATATCTAAGATAGAAGCTCTTAAAACATTCATGCTCGAGTTGATACATGTAACAAGCCATGAAGAAAAATAAAAATAACAAAAACCAGAACTATTCAAAAACCACACCAAAACAAAAATCTAATCACACCGCCTTGTCCCCGGCAACGGTGCCATTTTGATAGTCGGTTTCTAACGCGTCGTAAACACTAAGAACCTAGGCTATGCAAACAATATTTGTAATCACCCAAATTGCTACTACAACGAGTGCAGCGGTAAGAAGGGGGTCGAACCACAGATATAAGGGAGTTAGACTAAAGGTTAGGTGTGGGAAACGTGTATGGAAGTTTGGAAGGTGGGTGAACTATACTTGAAACGAGAATAAACAATGAAAGGAGGTGGGGGTTAGGTTAGGTCCGCCCTAGGATAGTCTATTGGTAATGGAGATAGGTTCAGTCAAGGGAGATCAAACGTAGATCGATCGAGACACTCTAGATATCAAGGGGAAGTTGGTGACCTATAGCCATGCGAACGACCCATAATCGCTCTATGTCTCACTAGGAGTGGCAGGACAAGATTCGAATCGAATATCAATCAACAACCAACATCAATCTCAACCCTAATCCTAAACATCAAACACAAGACCAAAGCCTAGAGTTTCTCTAACCTAAAACCCTAAAAGAACTACTCTAGCATATTGAATGTAAAAGTAATAAAGAAGGAAATCATTAAAACTACTCTAGAAAGCATTAAACAAAATGAAACACATGAAAGCATTAAATGGAATGAAGAACAAGAAAGCAATGAATCTAAACTATGAGAACATTAAAGGAAAGCATTAAAGAAAGCATTAAATGACATAAAAGCAATAAAGGAATGTAAACTTACATAAATAAAGAAGAGGAAAACAATAGATGTACACTAGGGCAAGAAATAAAGAGAAAAGCAATAAATGGTTGATGAACAAGTTGGGAGGTTAGCAAAGGGTTGTAACGTTGGCTTAGGGTTAAGGTGGGATACATTTGGGAATGTGGCGCTAAGTAGAGGATAGGCAGTGACCTTAGATTTAAGCAACCACAAACATATCATCATAAACCAACAAACACTACATATCCAACAACCATGATAACCCAATAATCTCATATAAGCACAATGATCTCTATCATAAAACGCCATCAAAAGAATGTGAAATCGCATAAATACATGTGTTTCCAAGCTCGTCTCCCAATGAAATATGGACCTCCTCACTCAAGTAAATGTATATGTGTAAAACTCAATGAAGAATAAGAGAGAAGTCTCCTCAAACAAGGAATGCGTGTGAATAATCACTATAATAAGCACGAGAGGATGAATGGAGAAATAATATTAGCTTGATAAGAATGAATAGTGTCATATGAAACCAACAACTAATGTCATAACCAAAAGCCCACAAAATCACTGTAACACACAACAACCTCACCATCAGTAAGTTATCCTCTAGGTAAAAAGAGGGGACAATTTGGCTCATGTGGAGGCTACATAATATGGCTACAAAAGAAAAGTAAAAGGCAAGAACTTGGCTTATCCTAAAGTTGAATTGCGTTCAGAGTGGGCTATTTGGCTATGTAGCTTCATTCTAGCAAACGTGTTATCATCCCCGATCTCAAGAAAAGCCGACTGTACTGGAGGAGAACCGACACAATACTTAGATCCCTTAACTAGCTCTCAAGATAAATGGAACTCGCAAGGAGTCCAAAAAGGCTCAATACTCACAGGCTAGTCGAAATGTGCCTCTAAAGGTAGTCATCCAAGCCACCAACCAAGCAAACCCATATCCCCCAAGCTATGTTAAAAATAGTCAGACTCTAGGTCCCAAAACAGGCACAAGGCTAAGGAAATACGAGTTCGCATAAATCCACAGATGTACACACCAGAAGCTCGCATGCTAGTTTCACAACTCAACCATCTTATTTTAAACTCAACATGAATATGCAATATTTACAGCATGTTATGAATGCAAGAAGAATATGCAAAATATATACAAAATGATATATGCAATGAACTAACCTATAACTACATGAAACTAAATGCACAAACAGATGGGTAATAGTGACAATAGTGTTGACCAACTCTCCCCTAAGGCAAGCCTTTGCTAGCCTCTAGCAAAGACGGAGAGAAAAGATAAAGATGAAACATTTAAAACCATGGTCAACAAGATTGTCATAATACCCAACACAAACACACGCTAGTCAATAACAAAGAGGGAAGAAGGTCATACCTAGGGTAGGAGGGCTTTCACTCCTAGCACTACCATCACCACCATCAAATCTCACTAGTGGGGATCATTTCACCCTTGTCATCCTCGATGATGGTCATTCCTCCCTTCTTGGGAACCACATGAACAGGGCTAACCCACCTACTTCAGAAATCGAGTAGATGATGACGACCTTGAGGAGTTTAAGAATTTCTTCTTTAACCACCTCCTTCATGTTAAGTTTCAACCTCCTTTGAGGTTCAATAGAGGAGAAATGCTCATCATCCAACTAGATCCTATGCATGACAAGCCTCGGACTAATTCCTTTAATATCGTCAAGTGAGTACCCAATGACACTTCTATATTTGTTAAGTAAAGCAAGTAACTTTTCCAAAGAAGTGTCATCAAGCTCAGAACTCACAATCACGAGCTTGTTCCCATCAACGTCAAGATAAGCATATTTAAGACTAGGGGGTAGGGGTTTCAAACTTACCTTGCTGGTAGGCATAGAACTCTCCCCCTCATCTTCATTTCCCTCCTTAGCCACACAAATTTGCTCAAACTTATTTTGGTCGCTTGTCCATCCTTCGGCCTCATCTTCAAAATACTCTTTCCGCACATACCCCTCGCAAACTTCCTCATCACATAATGAAAATTCTTCCTCACTTGGGTACTCCATACTACACTCCCTTCGAAACTCCTCATAGTCCCTATCTATACACTCAATCCGGTTAACTTATTCCACCATGGGCTTTCTCATCAATGGGGAGATTTTAAAAACCACCTTCCTTTGAGCTACCTCGACAGTTATGGTATCATCATGGCAATTTATCACAGCCCTAAGGGTTTTCAAGACGGCTCTCCCTAGGATGAGAGGAGTGTAACAGTCCTCTTCCATATCCATGACCACGAAATCGCAAGGAACCACAAGATCACCCACTTGAATAGGGACATCATCAAGTTCTCCACATGGCAATTTTATGTTTCTATCCGCCAATTGAATAGTTTTCCTTGAGGGTCTTAGGCTAAAGGGTAGCCTCTTGGCGATAGATAGCGACATCAAGCTAATAGAGGCTCCTAGATCGGCAAGCACTCCTTTAGGCTCCTACAAATAAAAATGGAAGTATTCTGTATAATACGAATAAGAAAGAAAGTATGATTGCTTTAAGGAAAATAGTTACTATGTTTCTTTTAAGTGTTTATTATTTTGTCATGTGTTTGTTAGATGATATATGTATACTGAGTGTATATATATCCATGTTGTTGTGAATTGTAAGTTTGTCACCTACACGAGTAACTAGTGTTTCACTTTTCTCTTTACTAGATTAATATTTGAATGATGCTGACACATACTTTACTTGACCATTACCTTAATTATCAGTGGTCATGAAATGAAACATTTATTTTTTTGGAATTTCGAGTGTATAGTGGTTATTGGAAATGATTTAATTAATTAAATTAAATTAATAATTTAATTAAATTATATATTTATATTATCTCAAGGTTGAAAATTATATGTTTTAATCAAAACATAAAAGTCACGGCTCGTGATTTGGTTCGCGGCTCGCGAAAATACACAAAAAGTTTCTATTTTCTGGGGCGCACAGGTCGCGACCCGCGACTAATGTGTTTTTCCGGGAAATTTTCGTGTAACGTTTTGCTTTGTTTTGATGGTATATAATAACTTCCTACAGTTATTATGGTTATTCATAGCCATGTTCTTTGGGATGTAAGGGTTGAGTGAAAAGCGACTTTGGTTCGTGAATCGACCTCGTATTTCATGAAGTGATATGTTGCTTCATGAACCGGTGTGAGCTATTCTATAAATATAGAAGGCTTGTGTGTTATTTTACACATATAATTTTTGATTTCTTTTCTACTCTAGCATTTTACATCGAGGACTTGCAATCCTCGTTTGTAATTTTCTTACCTTCTTCCACTTAAGTTTCTATTACATCATTCTAATTTCCGTGTGCTCGAAAGTTAGTGTAATTCTTTGTATCTCAGAACATATTTTCGGTTTATTCCCAAAAACCGTAGTAGGGAGGAAATGATGTTTTAGGAAAGAGCATCTCGCCTAGAATTGCTATTAAGATCCAACAAAATCTTGTTACTATGATCGATATATGGTGATTCCCGATAATCAAGATTGCATTTGGGGTATGTTAAGCAAAGGTTAGAACTTGTCATATTAATTTGGTTTTCTACTACAAACTTGTAACTTTATTTTATTGTTTATTTATAAAATTAAAGTCACATTTTCAACAATTTTCTTATATATTTAAGCCTTAAGATGTCTAGATCTAGCAAATGAAATGAAATATTTATTTTCTGATATATTTAACCCGGACCCTATCTTGTGTTAGATATTAAAAGTGTTATTTACCTTTATTTTAACTTCCTCTTCTTTTTTTCATGAATTGGGCATGTTAAGCGAGTAGTTAAATTTTGTCTTGTACTAAGATAGTATAGAAAATTTAGTGACGAAATATTTTGCTTTTTTCTTATCATGACATTAAGAGCTATTGGTGGACAGAAAGATATAAAATAGCGTAATTTCATGTATAAATTTCATTAACTTTGTTTGATAATGCAGAAAATATGAATATTTAAATGGTGGATGCCATAAAATAAGTAGTGAAAGTAATAAAGAAACTTTTGTACAAATAAAAGAGTGCACGTAATAGAGAGCTGATAAGCAAAGAATAAAGTATTTATCAAACAATATAATATTACTCCTCTGTCTTTTTGAATTTGTTATAGTGTAATTTCATATGTGAAAGCTTTTGATAATTATATAACAAATTCAAAAGGATGAATGAGATTAAAATTAATTAATTATAGTCAAATCACTACAAATTACTGCTTACTTTATCTGCCCGTTTAAAATTACACTTTTCATTTTAGATAATTACTTTTACTTTGCTAGATTTTCTTTTTATGTTCGAGAACAAGTAATTCATTTTAAAATTGAATCATTTCATAATTATAGATTTCAATTTTAAAATCATAAATGAAGGATTTAAAAATAATCAGATTTAAGAAGTAAATTCAAATTCTCAATGTTTACTATTTAATAGAGACTGAATTTACTCAAATTGAAAGTTGAACTTTTTTTATTTGCCGAACACAAACTTTAAGTTAATGTTAGATTTTAAAGTGAATTTATCATTTTCAAATATAGTATTGTGAAAATGTCTCATCACTTCTTTTAATTTCAATCCACGCATTTTCATTTACTTATAATATCATCCACACAATTTAATTTCAAATTTCAAATCAATTATTAAGATTACAATGGTCTTTAATACATAAGTTTTTCATTTCTTGATCCATGAGCAATGTAGCATCTATTCCATTTATTTTCATTTGTTTTTGTCATTCACTTTTTACGAATATCTCAATACAAACTTAAAAGTCAAATAACTTAAGTCTGTGACTTTTTCAAAATTCTAATAAGTTAGTATTTAGAGAATATATATTGAGACGAATTTATTAAGATCTCACATCAATATATTTTTTCATATAGATCGATGAGAAATTATAGTCAAAGTTTAACACTAAAATTCGTAAATTTTGTTTAAGAAAAATATGTGCATACGAAGTATTTCAATTTTCAAAGGGGAGGAAGCATGTAGTAAAACACTGAGCTTAATACGCCTATAAATGATAAAGGAGAGGAGATTTTGGTAATTAATGATGATTTGTGAAGTTAATAAATCATTCTTATGTGGTAAGATTTGATATGATAAGAGTTTTGTGATTTTGATTTAACTTTTTAATTTTGTTTATTTTATTACTCCCTCCGTTTTCTTTTGTTCTTTCCATTTGGAATATGGGAAGAAATCAAGATAAATTATAATTAGACAATAGATACAATGAGAGTTGAGTAAAATAACATAAAAAATAAAGATTTTATTGATTAAACTGTAAGTGTAATAATGTCATTAAATTTCATTGGGTGCATGTAAAGTAAATACATTGGGAATTAAAATGTAAATTAATTTCTAGAGATTAAAGTGTATGTGTAATAATTTCCTTCTATTTTATTGGTTACCAAAATAGAAAGATTCTAAATGGGAAGAACTTTTAAAAATTTTCAAATGAGAAAAGTGAGAAGAACATATGAAAACGGATTATTCTTTTTATTTTTTATGTTGATTTATAACTCACAATGATTGATTAAGAATTTCTGAATGCTAAAAACGCTGTGAAAGGGAGATAGTTTAAGTAAATACTCCCTCCGTTTCATTGAATTTGCATCATTTTTATTTTGATTCGTCTCATTTAATTTGTATCATTTCTATTTTTGAACAATAGTCCACCACTTTTTTTAATCTCATCAATACATTTAACTTTCTTTTAATTTTATACACACAATTCATTCTCTCACTTTATTTAAAAAGCACAGATGAGTAACGGTTATCTGTAATATTGATGAAAGGTCTTCCCGTAAACTAGGCGCCCTGAAACGTGTCTTCCATCTAAGGGTAAAAAGTACGTTTGTTGATGAAATAAAAAGTTCGTCTAAAGTCGTGTCATAAAAGAATAAGAAAAGTAAGATGCTTTCATAATTTCATGGAAAAAGTGTCCATTTTAAATCAACATAAAGTACATTGTTACTCAATGTCTTGACACCTGCCCTTCTCGTTTTCATCATCAAACAAATTAACATATGGTGCCATTTCAACATCCCAATCATATCATTAATTGTCCTACTAATCTCACTACTAATCCCACATTTAGGGGATTATTTAGTATACTAGTATCACAGATTTTTAGCACTAGTGTTAAGTATTCAAAAGTTTTGATATTCTTTTGTCGCATTTGATTTTTGTACGTCTGTCAATACATATATCTATTTTGATGAAATTTAAAATTATTAAAATTAATTTTAATCGATTTCACTTTGAAATGAATCAAAATAAGATTCAACATGACTATGTTTCAACTAATTATAATAAATTAAGATAAAATATATACAAATAAAAACTGATCAATAAATAGTTAAAATATTTAATTAGGACATAAATAAGAAGTAGTAATTAAGGTGGAAAATCTTTTATTTGCAACACATAAATGCACAAAAATCAAATTAAATGTCGCATTTGTTTTTACACTAATTGTAAATCGCTTTTAATTTGTATTTTATTCTCAAAATATAAATGAAAACATAGAAAATGAATTTTATTTGATTTGTCTTAATGTACTTTCCTTCTCCAACCCCTTTCTCTCTCCCTACTCTATGATCTCGGGCTCTCCCTCAAGGTCTGTTCCCAAGTAGGGGTTTCGGTTCAGAAGGTGATCAACCATAAATGAATGGGGCTAATCCCGTGGATGCTGTTTACCTAGATGCATAAGATAGGTGAAATCCATGCAATTAGATGCTGCTTAACCTAGAATTCCATATTGTAGAAAAGGTAATTCCTATTTGCTTACTTGGATACAAGTATGGAAGTTTTTTTTGTCTTTTCAACTCCTTTTGGATTATCAATACTTATTTTTACACTACAACATAATTTGCTTTTAGTGGGATATATTTCTAATAGTATATTTATAGATTTAGTGTCATTTATTAGAACTTTTAGCAGCATAATAAAAAATCAAACTAAAACTTTTTGCGACATAAGATCTAGTGACATTTAAATGTCACTATAGACTACAATAATAATTACATATGCCACTAAAGACCAAGTAAAGTATCGTTAAATCACTTGATAGTTGAACTTTGAATAAAAACCAATAATTATTACACTAAAAATATAAATCAGTGGCATTTTTAATGCCACTAAATTCAATGTCGCAAAAAGTTAAATTTGTTGTAGTGTTATAATTTTTAACTAAGTACAATTAGAGATATTTAAGATTAAAATAGTGCATCGACATTTGTGTGAAATCAAAGGAAATCAAATGAGACTTTTGAGTGAATAGGAGGGACTTGTATACATACGAATAAATCTATAGTGATTGACTTTTAATGTCAAATGTCATAATTATGCAATCTCAACCGTTCATTATTCAAAGATAAAATCTAAACCATTTTATTTTTGTAGTAATTTAAGTATGATCAAGATTCAAAAAAAAGTATTAAGATAGAAAATAGCTTGTAAATAAGTTAATTTTATACATAAATTAGTGAATATTTACTAATCATAAAAAAATCACAAATTCAGTCTTAATTATATATTTTTAATTAATTAAATTTATAATAGAACCGCTATAGATATTAGATTACCCAGTATAATACTCCCCTTCATTCTAGCCTAAGTGTCCATGTTATTTTTCGAATGTATTTATCAATCATTCTAATTTATATTATACCTTTAATACGTAGGTTTAATACGGTGAAAGAAAATCTTATTTGAATTGTCTCAATACAAAATTTATTATAAATTATAAATCCAATTTAAATGAGTTATTTGCAAAACCTAACATAACAAACAAGATATACTTACTTTCTTTCCTTTTTGTTTGTTCATTTTACGTTATACCCGCATTTCAAAGCAAACTTTAAGTTTCGTTATCTCTTAGCTAGTATGCATTATAAAAGATTGTAAAAATTGTATATTAAAATTATTTGCATCAAAACGAATCTAACGATATTGCATATGAATATATTTTGTCTTCAATATATACTTCAAAAATTAAATTAAAATTTTTCTCTCCTAAAGTAGACAAACATAAAGTGGACAAATAAAAATGAAGGGATAGAGTATTAAGTTAATCTAATCAAATAACTTTTGTTAGAATAAGTTAAGCTCAAATACGTTAATTTAAACAAAATAAGTTATTATCCGTGCATAAAATTTAATCTGATTAAAAGAAACTAATCAAACAAGACCTTACACTCAAAAAAATAACCAAAAAAACAATTTAGAATATATTTTATTTTTACAATGAGTTTGCTACATACTCCTATTATTTTAGTTTACTACTCTTAATATTCGTCATTTCTCCAAACTTGTTGTCTACACATTTATTTTCTTGTGAATTTCGTTTTTCCGTTTTTTATACCTACAATAATTTAATAGTCATAATTGATAAATATAATAGAACTAGTAAATTAGATAAAGGGGCGGTTGAGAAAAAAATCGTTGTTGTTTGGTTCATTTGACTTGTTTAATCAACTGATAGTATTAGTTTTTTGTTAGCTGGATAAGTTACGTTAATTGTATAAGTCATATGTTAATAAAGATGTTTAGTAAAATTAATTGTTGGATGTTGATTGACTATTGATTATCAGAAAAGAAATAGATCTAAAAGTCAAAAGTCAAAGAAAATATTACTTACAACTTTGATTTCGACTAAATTGCTAAATTTTGATGATTTAATCATTTATGAAGGATCCCCTAAAAAAATCATTTATATATCACATATTATTAATTGTTCGGCCCACCAACAAGTCTAAAACTTAAAATTTATCACCTAAAAGACTATATACAAGACAGTACGAAATACTCTTCTATTTAATTTACTTAATTTTTCAATTTTTTTTATTTTAGTTAAATCTAATAAATATTGCTAACTTTTATTTTGTATATAACCGAACCACACTATCCATCCAATTTTATGTACTCAACTCTCTAATCTTGGTGTTAAAAGTAAATGAGGAACAAGTACTCTCTTGAGAGATCGTCTATAGTATAGATGTCTCTTAAGAGTTCAGCTCATAACTTACAAAACCATCAATTAGTTTTTTTTAAAATTTATGAATTGGACTAACTCTAAAACTTCAGACGTCTATTGTATAGACGGTCTCAATTAAGAATTTGTGAACGAGGAAAGATGAATGGGACATAAAGAGTATTCCTCCTATGAACGGTATCCAAATAGTTAGGAGGACTTTATATTAGGAGTAGTAGTAGATAAGAGTAGCATAATATCGTGACTCATAGGATAGAGAAACTAAATGTTCTTCGTACAAGTATGAAACTACGAATGCTACGTGTTACTTTACTATCATTTACTCTCATTATTCCTTTTCCATAACATTTTTGAGCTACAAAAGAATGTGTTTTTTTTCTATTTTACTTTTTTCTCCCTTTCTCTTTTAATTTTCTCTATAATTTATTTATTTACTTCTTCAAAGCTTAGAATTAAGCTTCTTAATTAATTAATTTAAACAAACCCTAATAATATTTATTCAGGAGAAAAACAAGAAGAAGAAAATAATAATGGTAGGAACTAATAATGGCTATTCTACTACTGAAACTTCTTCAGGATTATCATCTCTTTTAGCTTCTAAAGATCGTGATTTTCTTATTGCAACTGATGATACCCAGGTTTGTATTTTATTATTTATTGATCTTTTAATTTATTTTATTTTTCAAATTGTTCTATATTTGTTGTTAAATATTTCATTTTAAAATTTGAGTTCTTAAGATTGAATTCGAAATTATTTGAATTAAATATTTAATTTGATGGTTAAATGCTTAAAGCTTAAAATAGATTGCATATTCTATCAATTGTACGGTCTCAAACTTAATATAAATAATATCTTTTGATATGAACTTAATAGAAAGATTTTATCTGTAAATCACAGTGTACTCTCAAACTACATATAGATAAATATATTTAAGGGTTGTGTTTTGATTGATTTTAGTTATGTATAGTAAATTTAAAAGGTTCAATAAAATTCATTTAAAAAAGGTTGAATAAAATTAATCGGTATTTCGATTTTCATAATATATGAGAAGAAAATATCTCAATGAAAAATAATTAGTTTTATGTTATTCATGGAAGTAAAGATTTATTTTAAACTTTTAAGTTTGTTTTACATAAGTTTTATGCAAATTATAGAGCATAATAAAACAAAAAAAAATAATGAAATACAAATGATTCTAGATATATAATAATTATCTATGATTCATGTGTCCTAAAATATTCATTGTAATCTATATTAATTCTCTGTGTTTGTTCTTGCTATGTTTCATCTTGTTTTGATGGGATAGGTAGCAATGATATATTTTCACTTTTCAATCCAGTTTAACTTTTTAGTTGAGTTGGTAATATTATATAGTATTATAAATTAACGGTAATAGATAGATCATGAGTTTTAATTTCATACAAAGATCATTTTATGGTAAATATTTAGTACTCCTATTATGTATAAGAAGGATATGAGTTCCACACATTGAGACGTGATAGTGTAAGGAGTGTAACATATCATCCTAAGCTTTTTAACCTTCAGACTTTTAGGGGTCGCTTGGATTGAGAATAAATATTTAAAGTAGTAAAAAAAGTCAAACTAATGTAACAAAGGTAATTAGATATGCAAATGAAGTTATTGAAATAATTGTGATAGAGGTAGAATAGGAGTTGATTAAAAATGATGAATAGAAAAAGAGTTTGATTTAACTCATTTGGAAGTAAAGAATTCCTCCACCTCCCCCTAGGGTAAATTTATACCCCAAAATAAGGGAACTTATTACTATTTTCTCTATTTTTTCATTACATTCTAATTCATTTTTCCACCTCTCAAACAATCAAATTCCTTTAATCATCTACCTAACTACCCTTAAATTCCTACTTTGACTTTTATTACCCCTTAAATATTTACCCTCAATCCAAGCAACCCCTTAGTTGAACAAATTTTCTTGGGGTAAATAAATACTCCCTCCATTTCAGTTGACTAGTCCCATTTGACTTTTCACGGATTTTAAGAGTTGAGTGGAGTCCATTAAAAAGGTGGTAGTTGGGTATTTTAATTGATTAAATTAATTGTAAAGGTGGTAGTGGAGTATTGGGAATTGGAAAAGTGGGGGTATTTAGGTAAGAAAAGGTTAGCCAAAAAAGGAAATGGGACAAGTAGTATGAAAATGCCAAAAAAGGAAATGGGACAAGTAAACTGAAACGGAGGGAGTATTAAAGTAGGAAAATAATGTTAGTTAGACACATGATTGAAGAAATTTGATTGTTAAAGGTGAAAGAATTGGTTAGAAAGTAATGAAAAATTGATAAAATGACAATTAGTTTCCTCTTTTTGTTTATAAATTAACCCTATGGAAGAGTGGTAGAATTCTAGGGGTAGGTAAGGGTGCCGCCACCGAGGGCCCATCATACATAGGGGGTCTAATTTAAGTGTAATCAATAAGTCTACAGTAGTCATTTTTAGTAAGAAGCCATGTTTGCAATTTGCGAGAGAAAGAAGAAGAAAATCTTAAAAGAAACAATGTATTTCAATAAATAACTATAAGTGATTTACAAAAGTAGTCATCTAAGTAGTTGATGATTAGGCTTAAACAATAAGACTAATATGGAATAAATGTTAACTCTAAGTGTGGATTAACAAAATTAGTGATTAATTTGAACGTGGCTTTGAAACGAATTAAATAAAATCCAAATAAACTCTTTTCAAATAAACCTTTTAAATTTTATATAACCTTTTAAATTTTATCCAGTATAATATTTATTAAATCATGAAATATGCAACACATTACGACATCATTATTATGTTTTGTTTATCCTTTTAAATTTTATCCAGTATAAACCTTTTAAATTTTATATAACCTTTTAAATTTTATCCAGTATAAACCTTTTAAATTTTATATAACCTTTTAAATTTTATCCAGTATAATATTTATTAAAATTGGAATAAGGAAAAAATGAGACGAGTACTTGTTCTAGGGTGACCATATGTCGAACAAATGACAAATCTAACATATATTTTGTTTATCCTAATGTTATCTACGACATGTACGTGTACACTTATAATGATAATTATTGTATAATAAGATTCTTCTCAATTATTTCTTTATGTACTTATTAAATAGCAGAATCGATCCCTTATAGGGAAGGCACATATCCATTATTTTACCCATATAAAATAACCATGAACGATACTGCCTCTTTCACAATTAATCGAATTACTTTGTTTGCATCTCTGATTACCCTAATTCCATTAATTTGACATTTTTACTTCATAAATATTTACTCTGAGCGGAATATAATTTTTGGCTCTAAATGTGCAACAATTATTTTATTAATTATCTAAACTTCTGTTTACTAAACAAATATACTTTTCTATTGTGAAAATAATAATTTAATTTTCTTTATAGTTTTCTCTATCCATCTATGATAGGCAATTGAAACAGTTTGATTTTTCTGTACGCCGACACTAGTATCGTAATAATAGTATTATGTTCTACTCTTAGTAGAACATTTATAAAAGATGCAAAAAAACATAGTTCATTTTACATCATTTATAAAAGATGCCAAAAATTGTAAATGATTATCAGGATTATCAATTTTTTCCTAATATTTTACCCAATTAGAGGTGTTCAACGGGGCGAGTCGATCCAACGGGTCAATGATCGGATCACATTTTAACGGGTCATTAGCGGGTCGGGTCAATAACAGGGCGGGTCATTAGCGGGCCTTGGTGTAAAGGGTCGGGCCGGGTCGGGTCGGATAATTATAAGAATTAATTGCGAAAATAAATTTGCCACCTTTTTTTTTTTAATTTTTAAATGATATTATTATAAACATAAGTGGATCGACCCAACGGGTCATAAAATATAATAAAAAATGATTTTTATTAACTTTTAAAAAATGGGTCAAAATGGGTCGGATTTAAACGGGCTTGACCCGCCCGCTCCGTTTAACATTTGCCCCGACCCGGCCCATTGAAATTTTGACCCGCCCCGTTGAACCCCTCTATAACCGATGTATGTTCTTTGGACGAGAGAATTTAGTGTAATGTAATATATATATATATATATATATATATATATATATAATATATATATATATATATATATATGTATATATATATGTATATATATATAGTATGTATATATATATATATATATATATATGATGTATATTATATATATATGTATGTATATATATATATATATATATGTATGATATATATATATATATATATGTATATGTATGTATACATATATATATATATAGTATACATATATATATATATATATATATATAATCAATATATATATACATAATATATATATATATATATATATATATATATATATATATATATATATATATATATATATATATATATATATATATATATATATATATATATATATATCAAATGAGATCTTGTTTGATTCGTTTCGATGCAAACATTATTAATATCAAATTTTTATAATTTTTATTTATTATATATAACTATAGATATTAAGGATTGAATTATTGCATTGGACAGCGTAATGAGATCTTGTTTGATTCGTTTCGATGCAAACATTATTAATATCAAATTTTTATAATTTTTATTTATTATATATAACTATAGATATTAAGGATTGAATTATTGCATTGGACAGCGTGAAAGACAAATATTAAAAGTATTTTGAAACGAAGGAATTGTATGTTCAAAAGAACTTTTTCAATACGGTCAAACTAAAAGTGTCAAAACAAACTTCACGATTCGATATTTACTCGATATGGTAATCAAATTCGACTTAACCTGACTTCAAAATAAATTTAGAATTATATAAAATCCGAATGTGGACCCAAGATTTCGTTTAAACCATCTAAAACAATATATTCAATATTCAAATGAAAATCTCTATTAAATGCATTATGTGATTTGACTTAAAAATGCAATATTACCTAAGAATAGTAGTAAAGGAGATGCTTGTGATTTGTGAACTAACTAAATTGCCAAAAAGAATGATCTAGTAGAGTTACTACAAGGAGACAGGTGGACAGATGGACAACCATTTCCAAACTATTCCATCTTCTTTTTCTTTTATCATAAAGCGATATTATAGTAGTACTTCATTGGACTTTTCTAGCTAGTATTATAAGTCTATAATATTGTCTATTTTTTATTTTTTATATTTATGCTTCATAGAAGTATAAACTTGTGATAGTGATTTTCTATTAGCTGCAACTTGTGCAATGTAGCTAAGGGTTAAAATATGGGCAAGTTTAACTAATTTAATCCACTCTACTCTTATATATATACTTGGGAAAAAACAATAAGATGTACTTCTAAGATTATGAATATCTAAACTACTAAAAATTGTAAATAAACTAAATGATTGTAAAATGTATATCTAAAGGTTTAGATATGGAGATCACTCAATTGGCATATAAACATCAACTATCACTTATTTTTTTTAGATCACTAGCTAGTATACAAACTCGTGCAATTCACAAATGTGTTAGTTTAAAGTACATATAAATATATGTTATCAGTATAAAATTATAATACTCTATTTAATTTTTTCATAAAATAGCTAGAGAATAATATATAGGACTTTTAATGAAAACAAATTTAGTTGTTACTATATAATTAAAGGGAAAAATTATCAAGAATAATACAATACTTTTTTCTTATTTCCCAACAATAATACGAACTTTTGATTACCATTAATAAAACAAACTTCGGGGTTGTTTATTCCTAAAATATACCTAAGATGTTAAAAATCAAACTATAAGAGATTATATGACAAAAAATTGGTAAATCAGCTAATAAGTAAAAGTTGGTATTATTTTAGGAAACAACCCCTTAAGTTGGTGTCATTCATGTTTAATCAAAAATTGGTATGAATATAGGAAAGTTAACAAAAAGTGTTTTATTCACGGTAATTTTTCCTAATTAAAGTTGTCATGCTTTTCAAGGAAAATTTAGGTAATTATTCAACAATGTTATCATAATAATTCTTTATCCTTTTCAAAATAATTTTTGATTTGCATGTATCTTTTGTTTGTTAATGAAATATTTTAGAATTTAAATTTTTAATGAAGAACCTTTATTAATTAGCAAATGCTTCAACATAGATTAGCAAATATATATCTAGGAAACTTTAATCAAAAATCTTATACTAAGCTTTTAAAATCAAAAATATAATTCATATTCTAAGAAAATTTAAAACAGCATATCTAATTGTAATATACTCTCGCCTATTCACACAAAGTATTCCATTTAAATTTTCACAATTTTCATCGTCATCATCATCTTCAGTGTATCCCGCTCATATAAACTATGATCAGGGTCTGGGGAGAGAAGAACGATGGCAAGCTTATACCCATAGAGGAGAGTGCGATCAAAGAGTCTCTCGACTCGAGAACGGTGTTCAAGAGAGAAAAACCCGCAGTTGACAAATGGAATAAAAGTATACGCACAAATACAAAGATAAGAGCAAATAAAAAGGTAAAGAGCGACAAAAAACGTAAAGAACAATAACAAACGGGGGGTAAAAGGGACAGAGTAGTAATCTAAGACGTGGATAAGGCGCATAGCTTTTCACAATTTTAAGGTTGTCAAATGGGACAATATGCGAAAGAGTGATAGAATTTAGAAAATGGGCCTGGGCAACCCAAACAAGGAGGAGAAGAAGTAGTCCACTCATTAACCCAAAGAAGGTTCACTACTAAAACCAATTGGTAATAGTAGGAGTTACTCCTTGAGTATATAAAGTGATGCATACTCTTCTCTTTCTCCGATGTGGGACAACTCACATGTGGGTAACACATGGGCACTTCAACACTCCCCCTCACATGTGAGTGTCCTTAGAATTTTAGCCCACCAGAAGGGTTACAAACCTATTGGGAAGAAACATCCAATTAAAGGCCCCTTAACTAGTGGTAAGATTAAATGCCTAGTATAAAGGCCTAACAACAAACTCGGCTATGATACCATGATAGAATTTAGAAAATGGGTCTGGGCAACCCAAACAAGGAGGAGAAGAAGTAGTTCACTCATAAACCCAAAGAAGGTTCAGTACTAAAACCAATTGGTAATAGTAGTAGGAACTCCTTGAATATATAAAGTGATGCATACTCTTCTCTTTCTCCGATGTGGGACAACTCACATGTGGGTAATACATAGGCACTTCAACAAAGAGAAAGAGCCTAGTGTTTTAATTTTAATAGGGACAACTGGGGTTAATAAAAGTAAAGGTGTGAAAAAATTTATTAAATAAAGGTATATTGGTAAAGTTAACATGCCCAAAATAGAAATGAGATATTTTGGTAGACTTGACCCAATAAGAAAATGGAACACTTAAGGCGAATAGGAGAGAGTAATACTCATAGATTTAGGAATAAATTGATGTTAACTTTGGTAAGAATTATTTCATATGGAAATTCTCTATGAATGATATGTAGAATTTTACATTTTTTTATTGCTATGATTGTATGATATGATATGATACAACAATTTAAAAACATACTTCCTCTGTTCTGTTTTATTTGCTACAAATACATGGACACATATATTAAGGAAGTACTGTGCAATTATTAGAAGTATGTGGGGGTTTCTTTTTAGGGATTTTTTTAAATATTATTTAATGAAAAATGAAAAAGAAATATAGGTTTATAGATGACTGGAAATATTATAAAGATTAAATAATGGTAGGTATAAAAGTTAATGAGGTATAGAATAGGATAAAAGTAGGAGTTGGTGGAACTTTAAATGATTGGTTTTTTACTAGTGGAAATGTAGCAAGTAATATGAAACTTCCCAAAATAGAAAATGTAGCGAGTATTATGGAACGGATGAAGTACTTAAAAGCAATCTACTATGTTAAATTCGTACATTCATCTACTTGATAAACTTATCAGACCCTATTAGTTTAAATTTTATATTTTCATCTTGTTGATTAAACTGATAATCATTTGACATAAATTTATCATGAGTCAAAATCACTCCTAACCCACTACAACATAATTTGCTTTTAGTGGGATATATTTAGTGACATTTAATTTAAATGTCGCTATTTTAAATTTTTTTATAGTGTATATAGAGCATTTAATGATTTATTAGACCCTTTAGCAGCATATTAAAAAGTCACACTAAAGCTTTTAGCGACATAGGATCTAGTGACGTTTCTCACAAATGCCACTATAGATTATAGTGACAATTACATATGCCACTAAAGACCAAATTAAGTGTCGCTAAATCACTTTATGGTGTAATTTAAAATAAAAACCAATAATTATTACACTAAAAATATGAATTAGTGACATTTTTTTAATGCCACTAAAGCCAATGTCGCAAAAAGCTAAATTTGTTGTAGTGACCTAAAACTTCAATTTTATTGACTAGTTTAATAAAAACATTTTGATTTAAGATTACTTGGCACAAACTAAAATATAAACAAGGCATTTTTAGGCTCTGGGTGAAATGGCACATTGGGCCCTTTTCCTTTACAATTTATAATCTATATAGACCTTCTACAATCATTAATTTTGCTTTTTCGACATGGGACCCTGGGCGACGACCCCTCTTGCCCACCCTTAGAGCTGCCCTGAATACAAATTTAAAATTCTTTAAAGATATCACAATAATTTTAGTCTATAGATGTATTGGATAATTCCAAACATGCAATTATAAGTCTAAAACATATTATAGACCATAATTGCAAATTAGATAACTATTAGTTTGAGAAACATATAAATAGTAAAGACACTAACAAGGATCTATAAAACAATAGTAACACATTAGTAGTAAAAAACTTACTTGATAATAAGGCAAGGAAATATATGTTCTTATAAGTCACTTAAAATATCTTTTTCGTTTGAACTATTATAAATAATTTTCCATATTCTTATATTATAATATTTGAATTTTAAAGTGTGTTATTAATAGTAGTAATATTTAATATAAAACAATGTAATAGTTATTTAATATAAATTAATATATTATATTTTAATTAAAAAATTCATAATTTCGTATTTTGTACTCTTATGTACAAACTATTTGCTCTTTTATTCAAAATAAAAAAAAAAGTATAAATATAATTATATTAAATGTATAATTAATTTTTTATCTTTTGTTGTGCTTTTTTTATGTTGTGAATTAAATTTTCACAACCACCTGTACACATTATGCAAAATATGATACAATGACAATTTTTCAAAGTAAAATGAAATATCATTATAATGTAAAATTTATTTCTTAAACTTTTAATTTCTTAATTTATAAAATTTATTAGAAAATTTGATAAAGTCGTGCATCGCACGGACACTATCTAGTGAAAACTAAAACAAACTTGAATGCCAAGTTTCTTGGGTAATAAGCTACCCATCTAACCTTAAATATTAAAAACATAGAATTAAAGTAAATAAACTAAATCGACCAATATCGAGCTCGAACAATGGAAGCACGCCAGGGTTTAGGCGACGACTCGTCGCTGCTACCTCGAAATCTCAACTCTAGAAATTATAAATTCCATTTAACTTATAAATCTACAAATTAAATTTGAATCGATTTGATGCAAACAATAAAGAAGATTCAACATAAAAATAATATTTATAATGTCAATATTATTAAGTGGCTCATATTCTTAGTCTCGTATCTAGGCATAGCTTATGAGATTCAATAATTATCAATATCACTATGATTTTATTTTTTTGTTAACGATTAGAAGTAAACATTATCTACGACTTCTCATAATATGAAGTGAACATGATTTAATAAACCGTTTTAGTCAATCCATTGTTAATGAACTACACTAATTAAAAGTTAATGTACTTTTTGGTTAAAGCCTATTTATCCCGTATTTCAAATGAGAGCCCTCTGAGCTATATTTTACATACAATTCTAATGGCTTAGTGGAGTTTAATTACATACAATACTAATTGACATTACACATTAGAGATGCCCACACTATCTTTGAGCATTCTATGAATTCCTCTAGAGAGGCAGTCATTATCAATTCCAGGCTAGCCAAACAAGGCCTTGGCATCCCTACTACCTGTCCATTAATGATATGGTACATTATATTCCAACCATTACACAACACGTGGGTCATCTATAGACCCATGCCTTTTTTTGTCTATTGGAAGTACTGCTACTTATTTATTGCTTTAATAATACTCACTCAAAGTCATAATAAATACTTGGATATTTTATATGAAAATTACCGAGAATAATCCAATCTATTTATGATTTCCCTATAATAATCTTATCTATTGATTAACCATGAATAATCCCAACTTTGAGGGGTTTTTTTTATGATTTTCCTACAATAATCCCATCTATTGATTAACCATGAATAATCCCAATTTAAAAAAAAGATAAATTAAAATAAAATGTCGAAAAAAATGTTAAAAAAAATTTATAATTTTTTTTATTTTTTAGAATTATTTATGTAAATCTTCAAAATTTATCTCTAATTTAAATTAATATTCAATTTATTTTTTTGGTAAATTACCTACTATAGCGGGTCATCTTACCTAAGTTTACTCTAGGCGAATTCCCCTTAAAGTTGGGATTATTCATGGTTAATCAATAGTTGGGATTATTGTAGGAAAATCATAAAAAATTTGGATTATTTTAGGTAATTTTTCCTATTTAATATGGTAAACACTCAACTCTTAGAAAATTAACTACGATAACATTTTCATTAAGTTTCACTTCCGTTAAGTTGGGCTTTATATTTGGGATTTAATAGGGGAATTTATGACTTTTACCAAACGAAAATTAAACATTTTTATTTTCATAATGTTATTGTAGTTACTTTTTAAGAGTTGAGTGCTATTTTGTGGAAAAGATTATAAGAATTGTTACCACTTGCCTTTCACAATAATTGGTACTTACCATATAAAATATCCATAAATACTTCTATATCTATTACTTTTTGGGTTGATTCACCTCAATTGTTCAATTTCTATTTTAAGTAATGATTTTAAATATATGTGTAAACGTTTTTTGTTGTAGTGACGCTTTTTTTTCTTTTTGTGGTACTCTTCTCTTCAATCACTACAACAAATTTAGCTTTTTGCGACATTGGATTTAGTGGCATTAAAAAAATGCCACTAATTCACATTTTTAGTATAATAATTATTGATTTTTATTTTAAGTTTTATCATAAAGTGATTTAACGACACTTAATTTGGTCTTTAGTGGTATATGTAATTGTCACTATAGTCTATTGTGACATTTGTGAGAAATGTCACTAGATCCTATGTCGTTAAAAGCTTTAGCGTGACTTTTTAATATGCTGCTAAAGGATCTAATAAATGTCACTAAATACTCTATATACATTATAAGAAATTTGAAATAGCGAATTTAAATTAAATGTCGCAAAATATATTTCACTAAAAGCAAATTATGTTCTAGTGAATTCGTACATGTGGTCTACGTGGAAACCTTTCTATTGTGGTTGTCTTCTAATTTGTAGATTTAGACATCTTTTTATTATGATCTCCTTCTTTTTATTGTAGTTTAAACATCAGCTTATTCATATCAATAAGTTATTTCAACAAGCTAAAATTACCAAACATTAGTATTGGTTAGTTTAACCACCCAACCCTCTATTTATATCGAAATAAGCTAAAATTGCTCAATAAACTATTTTGCCAAACACTCATTATATGTTGTTGAAAAGGAGCTGGTAAAGGCCGGAGCAATGGACTATTCTTACGGCCAATTTTTTTCACAAATTGTTGTATACACCCATTTCACCAGGACGCACGTGTATATGGTGTTATGATATGTTGAAGGATGAATTGGGCTCTTGCAGAGGACGCGTCTCACTGACAGATCGTCTCTCACAGGCGTCCACTAAATTTTTTTAGTTTGGCCCTCATATCCTTTTTGATTGCATATTGCTAATTATATTTCTAGTAAGTATACCAAAGTTGATGGTTCAAGGGTAAAGAAATCTATTCATGTGTTTTAATGGCCAATAATCACAAGTGAATTCTTGCTTGTTTCTCTTTAAGTGCCAGTACATTTTACTTTATCATGAAACATTATCAATTTGTGCTTTGTTTTTACTGATTGTTTTGACATAGGATTAAAGAACGTTTTTACTATTTCTTAGAACTTTATATCCATAGAAATAATATTTGCTCAATAGGTGAAAATCTCGGAGCTTCAAGGCAAGGTAGTAGGGATATACTTTTCGGCCAATTGGTACTCCCCTTGTCGAAAGTTTAACGACCTTCTAATCGAAGTTTACGAGCAACTTAAAAGACAAGGGTGTGACTTTGAGATTGTTTTGGTGTCTTCTGATGAAGACATAGGCGCATACAACAATTATCGTGCATCCATGCCTTGGCTTTCGATACCATTCTCCGATTTGGAGACAAAAAAGGCCTTAAATGAAACCTTTCATGTTGAAGCTATGCCATGTTTAGTGTTCTTACAACCTAATGGTGGCGGAACCGATGATGGTGCTAATACATTGCTTGATGGAGTTGAACTCATTTATCGATATGGAATCGAAGCGTTCCCATTTACGAAGGAGAGATTAGAGATATTGCATATGGAACAAAGGGAGAAGGAAGAAAGGCAAACATTAGTTAATTTGTTAACTAATAATGGAAGGGACTATGTTTTGAGTCATGAGCCTTTGTCTAACCAGGTTAGTATATGCTCAATTACATTCTATATTAATACTTTACTAGGTAATACCCGTGTGATGCACGGATTTAAAATAACTTTATATTATTAAAAAAAATAAAATGTTGCAAATATATCTTCAAAACTATCATCCACCAGAAGTAATACTTAGAAAGATAATTTTATTGGATGATATATTTTACCTTTACTTGTTGAAGGTTCAACTTAATTATTATATTAATGAATTACCATCGGATCAACCTACAAATATAATTTTTTCCATTATTTTACTTTTATTATTAATTATAAGTATAATAATAAATTGCCCTTTCTTTTTAAAAAAAATATAATATATGTATCATACCAGCATATTCAATTAGCCAATTTTATTTTTAAAATAGAACATAGAGTCAAACTATATGAACCGGAATGCTCGACCTTCTTAAACAAATTTCATAGATAGTGTGAACAATTTATTTATTATTGATTAAATAAATCAATTCCAATGTATTTAGGTATTATTGAGGAAATTAAACAATTTCAATGTATTGATTATGATAATACATTAGGATTAAATTCCAATTCCATTATTTAAAATAGGATGACATCACTATTATGTTTTGAAGGGAAAACTTTCTTCTACAAAGTGAAACCTCATAAATTTTAAGGTATGATGATGTAAGCGTCTTTTGTTTTAGTAATAGTTATAGATATACTTAATAAATATGCTAATCATTCACTCGCGTCTGTCCTTGATAGTCAAAGATCGATACTCCTAAATGATATATCTTAGTAGATGTTATCACTGGGTTTTTTATTTAACCAAATTTGTTGATTGATCTTTGTAGCAATAGCTTATCGTATGACTATAGGACGTTTTGAATATCATAGGTACGTGTGACTTCATTACAAGGTAAGACGATAGGACTATATTTTGGCGCACAATGGTGCATACCTTGTGTCGAGTTCATTCCTAAGCTAACTTCCATATACCGAAAAATAAAGCAAACTATTCGAGAAGCTCAGAGAACCGAAAACCAAGAAGACTTTGAGATAGTATTCATATCAAGTGATCGCGATGAGGCTTCCTTTGTGTCCTTTTTTGAAACAATGCCATGGTTAGCTTTGTCGTTTGGTGATCCGACCAACAAGAGCCTCGCTAAGCATTTCGATGTGCGTGAGATTCCGTGTTTGGTCATCTTGGGTCCGGATGGTAAAACCGTAACCAAGCAAGGAAGGTATTTAATAAACTTATACCAAGAAAAGGCCTACCCATTTACTAATGCAAGGTTGGATTTTTTAGAGAAACAATTGGAAGAGGAAGCTAAGAGTTTGCCTAAAACAGCATTTCATGTAAGGCATCAACATGAGCTGAATTTGGTTTCTGAACAGACTGGTGGTGGGCCTTTTATTTGTTGTGATTGTAATGAACAGGGTTCGGGTTGGGCCTACCAGTGCCTTGAATGTGGGTTTGAGGTCCATCCCAAATGTGTTGGGCCTAGCCCACAACCTAACACTTGATGGAGTTGGGATATTAAGGGGAAAGATTAGATCATAGAGGAGTGTTATTATGAAATTAACCTCTTAAACTTGTTTATACTTATTGATTAGGGATGGAATTAAATTTGGTTGTGTAACATTGACATATTAATTGGTAACCACATAATGCTTCTCTTTGTGGGTGTAAATTCAAGATGATTATTAATGTAAAAGTGGTTTGGATATATGATAACTTTTGTTAATCTTGTACTAATAGACGATCTCTTAGTGTATTAACTAATAAAAAAATTAAGTGTATAAACATTTTATTTTGATTGTTTTGCTGATAGACGATCTCTTACAAGACTATCTGCCAATAGAGCCAGCATTTTTGGATTAGATTCAGTATTAAAAAGTTTAAGTAGGTACTTTACGTTGTATTTCTATAAAGTCTACTTTCAAGACTAAATTCGTGGATATCTAGCCTTCTCCTTTTTCTCCTATGAAATCTTGGTTTTGATAATTGGCTTTACCTTATATTCTTCTTCAATCTTTATGAATTATTTATTGATTATAATTTATGTAGAAACACTTATAGACAATGAATGCAATCAGGGGGTGAATTGTTGTTTTGTACTTTTAAGTATTTTAGCCCTGTTTTTGCGGAAAATAAATTAAATAAAAATACTTAAACAAAAAGCTAGAAAGATAAATGGAGACGAGGATTTTACGTGTAAACTTTCTAGGCCTAATAGAAATAAAACCACGACCACTCGGGATTTTAAGTTTCTCTTAATATGTTTTAGGCAATTAATACAATTACATAAAACACTTCTCTTCTCTTCTCAACTAGGCCTCTTCTCTTCTCTTTCTCCTTCTCTTTCTCTTCTCTTTCTCTCGAATCCCCTAGACTTCCCTTAAGTCTAGTTACAAACTCTCAAAAACCCTTACAAATAAATTTCTCTAGAATGGATAAAAACTAAGATATTGCATAAGAAAAATATTACAATTTAATTGGCAAAAAGAAAGAATAAATATTTTTCTTACTTGGGTGATCTCTCTTGGATTTTTCGGTTAGGGCACACCACCTTTTTTTACCGGGTTAAAAACATCTCTTTTTATTTAAGAGTAACCGTGGGCTTTCAAAACCCTAACTACCCATATTTCCCTTATTCTCAAATGTGGGAAAGTGGGAAATAATCTTGGGAGTCATAAGATAACAGCTACGGTTAGTTTTTAGATTTTAAAGGCTAAAAATAGTTAATTAAAATTAATTATATTAAAATCTAATCAACTCCCTATTTTTATGGAGAGAAATAAGGAGACTTATTCTCATACTCTAGATTATATGTGGTGGTTATTTAAATGATTGTCAATTAGTAATTTATGCAATATCCTAATTCTTAACCGTACAATCAACTAAAAACTAGAAAAACTAATTTCCTACGTTACTTTAGCTGACCAACTTCTCCAGACCTGTTTCGTTGGGAACACTGCACTGTCTCCATCAGCACTTTTATCAGATTATCAATTCTAGGAACAGAGAAATTAATTTCACTTTTGACTTTCCACATGATCTTCTAAGCTGACTATTTTGACTTTTGACTTTGACTTTGACATGTATAATAACCTTTAAACAAGCCTTTTAGGTGTCATCGAAGATTTTAATAAAATCGGCTATATGACCTACAAAACAATTTCTAAAACATGTTTGTTTATAAATAAGGAAGTCATCATCAAAACTTAAGAGGGCCTACAAATTCCCCCTTTTTGATGATGGCAAACTTTATCAAAAAAATAATTAAAATAGAGTAAAACAAATATAATAGAGCATGTTAGAGATTAGAACAACTCTAAGTAAACTTAGCAAATCAATTTATTACAAAGTAATTTACCAAGCATCCATTATAAATGATTTACTCTAAGATTAAAATTTAAAAACATATCATCAAGATGTATGGAATATAACTTATGTCTTTAAATAATTTTTCCAAAAATAATACACATAAACATTTAAGTATCAAATTTATGCTTAGGTGAATTTTAGAACAAAATTATCAGAGCAAACACTTTAAGCTTATCAGACCAACATAATATCGATAATATCACATTTTTAAACTTAGCAACTTTTTACAGAGAGCATGAATATGAGTGTATGCAAGCATGAATATAGTAATTGCAAACTATGGCATCACAAGTATTCCTCTAAGTTTGTTGCTTTTCTTCCTCCTTTTGACATCAATCAAAAAGGATTGGCGTAACCAAACCACAACACTAATACGAACATTAGACAAGGAAAGATAATAAGCAGCAAACATCCAAGCAAATACCATAAAACGACCAAGATATTTTTGTTTCTTGTAAAAATTAAAGCTACAATAATCAATATGCTATTTCATTCATATGCCATGGTGAATGTAAAAATTTACAATCAATTATATTATTATTACCTTAAATTCCAGTTGAAAGATCCTCTTTCTTGAATTTCACGTCTTTGTTAATCTTGATTTGGTGTAGGTGTTTGGGGTGGATTTAAAGACTAGTGAAACAAATGAGAATTTTTGTTACTTGTTGAATAAGGATGCGCTTGATACTGCTTTCTATAACGGTTGAAAGGGCAATAAATGAGAAACCTATATTTATAGCTGTTGAAAACGCTATAAATAGAATACTATTTTCTACAGCGTTTGCATCAGCTATAAAGACTAATCAAGTGCAATATATAACTCCCTTTGGCGTAGAGTCTACCAAAGGAAAAAAGGTTCAACGAATTGTTTAGATACTAGAGTATTTTGGCAGAGTGTTGTGACATGTTTGAAGTTGGCCTTACTTCTTGTAAAAGTACTTAACGTGGTTGATTCTGATGCGAACCCGACTACATGGTTTATATATAAACCAATGTCACAAGCAAAAAACCATATCAAAGCAAATTTTAATTATGTTGACAAAAACTAAGTTTCCATTTTTCATATAAAAATTCTTACATATGTTTGTGTATAAGGATGTCAATGGGTCGGACTCGGCTCGGATTATACATACTCCGACTTTGCTCCGGATAAGAGTCGGACTTTTTTTTTCACTCCACCTCCACTCGGAGTCGGATTATGCATACTCCAAATTTGCCCCGACTCGGACTCTCGGACCTCCAACGGATTCTGATTAATATCAAACAATATCGTTGTGATATTATACTAATGATTTTAAAACATACAAAATTAACAAAATATATTTTTCAAATACAATTTAACAAAAAAATATGTACTTTCAATTCAAGTTTAACAAGAGAAATAGTTCTACAACTACCATTTAACAAAATTTTCTCGCATTTTAATTTGGCGTATTTTATTTCTCTTGATCTGATTTGTCGTATTCTGATTGATTAATCTAAATAAAAATACCAAGTGGTTTTTCAAAATTAAATATTACAATTAGTATGAGAGAGAGTTTGAATTAGTCACGTTTAGAGTTTTAAAGGAAACAAAATATTGGTGTAAAAGTCAAATTCAAAGTCGGATTTCCTTTAGGGTCAAAGTCGGGTCGGAGTGTCGGATTTTTAATTAGGTCCAACTTTGGTCCGTCTCTAACCCGGACTTGGATCATAAAGTCGGAGTCGGAGTCGGATGACTTTTTTCCTAGGACTCAAATCGGATTATTTTCCTTGGATCGAGTCGGACTAGGGTTGGACTCGGACTGAATTGCCATCCCTATTTGTGTAATTTAATTTTTAATTTCATATATAATTATTTTAATGTTATAGCTATAAGCCGATTTTGGATATTGTGAACATTGAGTAGATCAGTTGCATAGGACAATTACATGTTGCTGTTATTTTTGGAATCCACAATATCAGTATAGTCCAAATTTTCAAGCTAATGTAGATTAAAATAGGCTTATATAATTGCTTAAAAAGAATAGTTCTGGATCGCCAAGAGAGAATGAATATTGATCTTTAAATGGATGCTTTTAAAAATGCTAATTGCGTACAGGCTACAACTAACTTGATTAGAGGAAGAAAAAAAACTCCAGGTATTTTCTTTTTTCACTTTCAATTTTTTATTTCTTTATAAAATATTACATCTCTTTATAAAAATATGCTTATATAATTTTGTATGTCTTGCTTATAGCCGATTGGTGCGATTCATATGGTGATGACTATTCCGAATTAAAGAGATTTGTTATAAGAATTCTAAGCTTGACTTGTAGTTCATCTGGTTATGAACGAAATTGGAGTGCTTTTGAGATCGTATATGAAATGTTTATTCCACTTTTTTGAAATGTTTAGGTTACTATTTACTTATCACTCTTAATATGTATCTTATTCTTAATCTATAAGTTAAAACATAGTCAAGTAGGGTCTTATTTGATTCGTGTCAATGCAAGGATTATTAATATCAAATTTTTATAATTTTAAATTAAGCATAATTAGTGATGTCAAGGGTTAAAGTGTTGTCTTGACAAATGTAACAAAAGTAAACATGACTAATAGGTTGAATATGAGAGAGTATTATGGACACCCCTGGTATTAGTATCTCCAATAGATATTTATTCAGGTCATCACATTAAATTTATATCAATTGTTTCTGGTCACTTCAAAATCTAAAAATATAATAGAATACACTAAATATAATAATGGTTAAATTTATTTTAAAGTCTGATCAAAATAATATCGAGTCAAAATCAAATCATCAAATCTCTTTTAAAGTCTTCTATTTTTCTCAATAAAACAAAACACAGAGCAGACAAGGAAAGAAAGAACTGGTATTGTGCTTGAGTTTGTGTTTGTACCAGGCCCGGTTCTGGGCCCATTCCGGGTAGCCAATCGCCTAGGGCCCCCAGAAATAAGGAGCCTCAAATATTAAATAGTAGTATTAGAAACACAAAGTGTAATTGGAAGAGTTGGTAGAAGACTCATGTGTTTTATAAAGAGGTATGGGATCAAGTCTTACCAAAGACAAATTTTAATTTTCGCAAATAAAATAGGAATTGAGTGTGTGTTTCCTCAAAAACGTCAAGTGCGTAGAAAAAGACATTTTGATGAGACAAGTAATGAAGAAACTTTATTATCACCAGAGAAATCATTCAGAATACAATACTTTTTATACGTTGTTGATCAAACTATTGATTCTTTGGAGAAGAGATTTGAACAATATCAATATTATGAGAATATATTTGGCTTTTTGTTCAATTCTCATTAACTAATTTCCATAGATCAAAAAATACTTAGATCATGTTGCATTAACTTGGAAAGTTCTCTTAGGAAAGGTGAGGAATCCGACATTGATGGAAATGATTTATTTGTAGAGTTAATGTTGCTTAGAGAGCTTTTACCTAAGAAAATTGGAGCAATTGACATATTACAATTTATGAAACCTTTTACTTCTTTTCCAAATGCAATTATTGCTTACAGAATTTTATTAACTATTCCCATTACTGTTGCATCTGCAAAACGAAGTTTTTCAAAGTTGAAATTGTTGAAGTCATATTTGCGAAACACTATGTCACAAGAAAGGCTAAATGGTCTTGCGTTAATGGAAATCGAGAGCGATATTTTGGAGGAAATTAATATTGAATCTGTTGTAGATGATTTTGCTTCAAGACATGTGATAAGAGCAACACTTTTTAAGTGATTTGTTTGTAAATTTTTATTATATATTTTAAGTAATTTTTGAATATATTGTTACAATATATTATCTTGAACTATTTTTATTAAAGTGGAAATTTTTTATCTTATGATATAACGAAGGGCCCCATTTTGAAAAATATCCCAAAAATAATTAGGGCCTCAAAAACCTTTGCTCCGCCCCTGGTTTGTACATGTGAGTAGGCAGGACGATATTTTGATATTTGTGGACCCCACTTAGTCCATGTGGGCCTCGTGTGCTTCCACTAAACTTGCCTCATGTTCCTATTTCTTTTGTTTTTTTATTCATTTGTCATGTGCCGCATGTGATCTCCCTCCACATCTTTACTCGTATCAAAAAAAATTTATTATGGTATTTCTTTTTTATTCAAGCAAAGATAATTATCCCTTATGACCACCTACAATTATAAAATCAACTTATAATTCTCTCCTAATTTTTTTGTTTTAGGAAATTCATTTTTTCCATTATAAATATATTATTTCATTTTCATTTTATGAAAATCATTATACTTCTATTAAAAAGTCAATCTCCTATAATTTGCTTTTTTGGTACATTGAAGAAGAGGAGGGTTTTAAAATACGAGAATCAAACTAATGTTCTTTTTAAAAAATAGGCGGTATATGATATACAATATACTAAAATAAAATTATGTTAACATAAGAAACTCAAAAAATTAATGAGTTGTCTTCTTTTAATGAAATTTTTCCCTCCTTTAAGCAAAGATGATGTTATTAAATAAGGATAACTATAGGAATCTTTAAATTTTAAGAATGATTATAAAATGATTAATTTGACCATAATTAAAAAACTTTAGTTGGATCAGCTATAACATATACTATTAAAATTTGAAAATCAATGTAATAAATTGCAGTAATAAAAATCACAAATTACTATCTACTATATTTAATTTACAAAGCACCATTGATCTATATATTTTAAAAAAATATTCATTCATTTACAAATTAATTATATTATTTTAAAATATACTTCTAAAAAAGAGTTCACTAAAATGTTAATTATATTAGAGATACAAAATACAATTTACCAATGGTGGCCCACTACTTTATTATTATTAAAATAATAACTATAAAAAAAGTTTGAATTCCAATTTTCATGAATGTAATAATATGGGTAAAACAATGAAAATTAATATAATATTATGTCAGACTTATTCAATTTATTTGTTTATTACATCAAAATGAAAAAAAAATCGTGCATCGCAAGGAGATTATCTAGTTTTCAACTAATGTAAGATATCATTTTTTATTTTTATATCATTTCAAATCTGCTAATTTGCGTCATAATTAACCTCATTAATTACATTGATATACTCTTGGAATACCCAATAAAAGTACGTAATTAACACACAATTAGAATAGTTGAGTAATTAATCATTGTTTTGGAAAGATAAATAGAACATTTGTCTTATTGTCTTGGGTATATTTTCTTTAAATTAATCAAATAACTTACTTTCACATGCTTATCTAATTTAATTATTTAGGGTCCAAGTTTAAGATTCACTTGATTTACAATATTTTTAGTCCGAATATTTAATTATTTTATTATTCATAAGTCTATTTTTCTTATTCTCCGCTCTATTTAATTAGACTCTCTAACTCATACTCCTTAAATTTTTGATTGACACACACTAATATAAATTTATACCGAACTAATTTTAATATAAATAGTATTTAATATAAATAGTATTCCTTCATATTCATAGATAATGGGACATTTAGTTTTTGACACTATTCACTTATTACTCTTACTTTGTATATTATTCTTAATCTATAAATTAGATCATAGTCTAGGGAAATCTTGTTTGATTCGTCTTAATGCAAAAATTATAAATATCCACTTTTTGTAATATATCATTATGTATAATAAAAAATATTAAGCATTAAATAAGCGTATTGGATGGTGTAAAAAAAGTCAAATATCCTATAATGTATGAATAGGGGGAGTATAATAATAATTGAAAACAAATAAAATCATAAATATTCCATCCGGATCCCATCTCACCCAACCTAAAACAACACTATTCTAAAAGAATTTAACTCACATGTGATGTGGAATATGTTTAAACGTGCACCTTACACCCACAACATAAAATTCAATGTTTTTTTTTTTTTTTTATAAAATTTCATATGGTTGCATCCAGTTTTCATGAAATGTCAGTGATATCACTTTTATAAGATTTTTCATATGATAGCATCCAGTTTATGCACTCTCTAACTGCCGTAGCATTTTCCGTTAAATTTTTGTTAATATCCATTTAATTTAAGGACATTACTAACTCAAACGGTGATTAAAACATTAAATTAAACATTTGAGAGCAAAAACTGGATACTACCATGTGGAAAAATCTTACAAAATGATGAATTAAATAGAAATTAACAAGAATTTAACAGAATTTGCTACGATAGTTAATAAATTGGATGCTACGATGTGGAAAAATCTAACAAAAGTGCTACAATTGACGTTTCTTGAAAATTAGATGCTATCATATGGAATTTCGCTTTTTTTAATTAAATGCACACTTCAAATTCAAAATAATTTAAATTTTGGATACATAATTATACAAAATTAATAGTTAATATATAAAAATACGATACATTTAGACCATCCATTAAAATTCATATAAATAAGCCTTTTTCATATAGATGTTAAAAGCAATTTAAGTTTGAAGTTATTTTAAAATGTATATATTCTAGATAAAATAAAAAATAAAAAAAAACAAAAAATACTAGACAAGAATGTTTACTCATCGTGCTGGGTTCAGAATATGTTGGATCTAATTCATTTACATATATTGATTAGTAATTCTTGTAGAGCTCTAATTCTACTCATAATTTGTGTTATTTAGTGAGAGCCTCGAAACAATTTATGCTAGAGTTTAGAGCTCTAATTCTACTACAATAAAATGACTCTTTAACAAAATCACCTCTCTCTCTCTATATATTAATTATCGTCAACAAATTTTAAAGAACTGCCATCATACAACACCTCATCACTTAAATCAAATGTTATCTTATGATTAAGTCTTATTATGGGTAAGAAAAATAAAAGGAAACATCATCAAAACAATAGAATCAAATAATTGATTATCACTAAGAACTTGTGAATGAAAATTTTGCTCGTGTATTTTATTAGATTTGTTACATTTATTATTTTGGCCATCACCCATATTCTTTTGTAAATCATCACATTGAAATTTGAACATAACTTTTCACATTATCCACCCATTTTTCATACTATCACACTTTTAATGACGCTTTTTTGTTTTTTTTTTTAATTTTCAAAAAACTTACACTTGTGCCAAATGTCATGGGAGAGAGGAAATACAATCTAAATCTAATCAAAAAAATGTAGACTTTTTAGTTGCTAAAAAGAATACGACCAATTGACTTCACTCTCAAACTCTCAAACCATGTGTGTTTACCACAAATTAAGGGTTTCCTCAAGATTTCATTCATAATTACCAATCTTGATTTACAGCTGTTTCATGTAACCAAAATTCTAATTAAATCACAACCGACCAATCCAAAAAAAAAAATAAAAAAAATTCATACTATCATATCAATATTGATGTGATGCTCCAATTCCAAAATATTGCTACCGAATTACAAAACACTTTTAACATGATTCAATTTAATTTAATTAAATATCCAAAACAAATCCAAATCTAAATTTAATTTAATGCTTTAATTTAATTAAATATCCAAAACAAATCGAAATCTAAACCAAATTTAATACTTTAAATAAACAAAAAAGAGACAAAAAATTAAAATTAAAAAAAAAAAAAGCTTTAAACTGCAGGAAAAAAATATATAAAAAAAAGTACTGATGAAATTGATAAGAGAAGGAACACAAAATCCTGACTAATTTGTTCTTTCTTACAATTAATTACCTCCTCATCATAAATTCCCAAATCTCCTCCCATAATCAACAGCCAGAAATCAAGAATCGGAGTTGTCCACACAGTTAGCATCATGAGGCTTTCTACACAGAATCATATGCATAGGGCTAAAAATTCCAGATTCACCGCCACGTGTAAGATAATCAGCAGTTTTGAACAACATCTCATGAACGTCTACCGTACCTTTCGGTGCAACCCCAATAGCAGCTAATATAGTAACCACAATATGGTTCCTCCAGTACGCGATCCGACCCATTTTAAGTCGGTTCCACCATGGTTTTGCGGGTGGAGCAGCTAAATCCCTTTCTTCCACAACCTCAAAACCCACTTTCTTTGCCGCAATAGATATATCCGAATAATTTCTCATACCCGGAAGTGCATCACCTCTTTCAATTCCTTGGATTACATCTCTGTGTTCCGGGTCCTCATGGTTGTACTTATGGGTCGTGACCCATTCATAGGATACATAAAGAGATCCGGGTTTTAAGACCCGGTAAACTTCGGCATATACATCTTCTAGTTTGGGAGCATGACATGTTGCTTCGATGGAGTAGGCTCCATCAAAGGAATTATCATCAAAAGGCATCTCGAGGAAATTACCACAAACGACGTCGCATAAAGAATCTAACCCAGCTTTTTTGTTATGCATTTTTGCACGTTTAACTTGATATTCGTTAATGGTGATTCCGACAACATTCGCACGGGAATGACGAGCGATTGCACGCATCGGACCACCAACACCACAACCAACATCAAGAATTTTGTTACCTGGAGAAACTTGGATTAGATCAACAGCCATTTCTTCATGAATACGGGTTTCATCGCGGTGGGATTTACCCGGGATTGAAGGGGAGAAATGGAAGCTTTGACCCCAACCCCATTCGTAGATATCAGTGACAAGATTGTAGAATGTATCTACAAAATCAGGGACTTTTTCGGCCTTTTCGATTTCTTTGGGGCGGCGGAAAAAGGACCAGTATTGTTTGTATTTGTCTTGGACCTTTTCGGCGGAGATGGAACCGCCGGAAAGATCAACGGCACGTTTGCCTTTTTGTTCAGCAGGGCCGTGCACACAGATGAACCAATAGAGGCCTCCGAAGAGGAGAGTTAGTGTGCAAATCAGTGCCATGGAATCCATGGTGGTGGGGTTTTAGAGAGAGAGGGGAGGATAGGGAAGGAGAAAGGGGGGAAGAGAGAGAGTGTGTGTCAGGGAGAGGCAAATTAATGGGCTCAAGGGCTATAAATGTGTTACCTTTACTGTCTTTAGTCTTTACTTTTGTGATTGGAGGAAACCTGATTGGCATCTTCTTTAGTGATCGTTTTTTTCTCTTTACTATTGTTGGTGTTTCCGTTTCTTTTTCGCTATTGCTGTTTTTTTACAAAAGTTGTTCTAATAATTTTATCTAATTGTTTATCTAAAATGAATAATTCATATCATTCATTTTTTCTAAATAAGATCTATTTTTTATATAATTTTTATTAATAATATATATTTTCACATTTTAACCAGTTACTGTAGATATATACTAGTCGTTACACTCAAAAGGTTCAATGCACACTAGTGGAAAAAACTTCATCCTCACGGTCAAAAAACGCAGCAAATATTTCACTTAAAGGCTGCGGTTTTTTTGGCCAATAGAGCAATTTTCAAAATTAAAAAAAGCCTTATTGACTGCGGTTTTTGGGGACAATCGCAGCCAATAACGCTTTTTTTAATTTTGAAAATTGCTCTATTGCATTATAAAAACCGCGACCTTTAAGAATCATTTTAAAATTATTTTTGTTTTATTAATAATTAATAATAAATAATTACTAAGAAAATACATATATAACTACCAACATAAATTAGCAAGATACACGGCAACCTTGTCTTTCACTTCGCGCATTTCCGTGTCGGTCAATTGGCGTCGTTCCCTTGGAGTGTGGTTTAAAATCTATATAAAATATTATATGAAATAATTAAAAATTGTTAATATATATAATTATATTTTCTATATATAATATTATAATTTGAGAACATAATAAATAATACTTACGGTATCAATGTTTTCTACCCCGACGTTCTTCACGGCTTGTATAATATCATCCATAAACTTAAGAACATAGTAGCCACAATCGATGCTATTTTCTTGGTGAAAACACTATGAAAAAATATATTTTATATGCTAGTGCCAAAAACGCTTCTAAACCGTTAAAATCGCAACTTAACACCTAATTTCAAGCATATGAGGTTTATTTTCGATTCTAACCACTTCAACACAATAATATATACCAAATAGTGTTGTGTGACAATTTTCGTGCATAACAAACCAAGTTTAAGCTATTTTACGTGCGAACTTAACACCTAATTTCAAGCAAATGAGGTTTATTTTCGATTCTAACTACTTCAACACAATAATATACACCAAATAGTGTTATGTACCAAGTTTCATGCATAACAAACAAAGTTTAAGCTATTTTACGCGCAAAAGTGACAAAAATCCTTCAAAACCTTAAAAAACGCAACTTAACACTTAATTTCAAGCATATGACAATTATTTTCGATTCTAACTACTTCAACACAATAATATATACCAAATAGTGTTGTGTGCCAAGTTTCGTGCATAACAAACCAAGTTTAAGGTATTTTACACGCGAAAGTTACAAAAATCCTTCAAAACTTTTAAACCGCAACTTAACACTTAATTTCAAGCATATGACAATTATTTTCAATTCTAACTACTTCAACACAATAATATATACCAAATAGTGTTGTGTGCCAAGTTTCGTGCATAACAAACCAAGTTTAAGGTAGTTTACGCTCGAAAGTGAAAAAAATCCTTCAAAACCTTAAAAAACACAACTTAACACTTAATTTCAAGGATATGACAATTATTTTCGATTCTAAATACTTCAACACAATAAGATACACCAATTAGTGTTGTGTGCCAAGTTTCGTGCATAACAAACCAAGTTTAAGGTATTTTACGCGCGAAAGTGACAAAAATCATTCAAAACCTTTAAAACCGCAACTTAACACTTAATTTCAAGCATATGACAATTATTTTCGATTCTAACTACTTCAACACAATAATATATACCAAATAGTGTTGTGTGCCAAGTTTCGTGCATAAAAAACCAAGTTTAAGGTATTTTACGCGCGAAAGTGATAAAAATGATTCAAAACCAAATAATGTTCTATACCTTTACTACTATCCATTTCGGGAATTTGGCTATCGCGGCAGATCCCATTTCTCCGCGCACTTTTTTCATAGCACTGAAATGCATGGGAAAAATATAAATATTTATGTAATACTATTTAATATATATATATATATATATATATATATATATATATATATATATATATATATATATATATATATATATATATATATATATATATATATATATATATATATATATATATATATATATATATATATAAAAAATTATATAAAACTACCTTGTATAATATAAAAGTTTGCAAAAGACTACCTTGTAATGAATTTTCGTCATTTGACTGTTAGTTTTCACGTTGACTGTCACGCTCTTTGCACGTGCAACCTCTTAACCCTTCCTTCTTCATTTATAATCCAGATTCATCATCTTCTTCCATTAAAACCCAATGCCCTAAACTCAAAGCCCTAATTTATGATCTAGATTCTTCCAAATCACCATTCTTTCTTCATCTATCTTCCCTAATGTATTCCTCTTCTTCAACTTCAAATTCAAAGCCCGAGAAATGTGGTTGTGGAGTTCCCTTTGCAAGGCGAGTTTCATGGATCAAGGAAAATCCTGGAAGGAGGTTCAAGTGTTGTGCTTTTTATGATCCAGACACAAATTGGAGGGGTTGTAAAAAGTTTAAGTGGATCGATGTACTTGAAATGGTTGATTGGCAAAGAGTAGTAAAAGGAACAAGCAATTTCAGAAGTTAAAAGGATCAAGAAGAAATGAGTGAATGAGAGGAAGCATGAAAATCAGATTAAGAGCTTTGTATTAGGGTTTTTATTTTGTTTCTTGTTGGTGTTGGTTGTGCTAAAGTTTATGAATTAATTGAGAATTTGTACTAGTTAATTGGGTTGTAACATCTTTATGATAAATGATATGGATATTTTGTATTTTGCTCTAATCAATGATAAGGGTATTTTCTACAGCAGCATTTGATGTTTTGTTCTAATTAATTGGGTTTTGTTCTAATATTTCTTGCACACTGATTATGCAAAGCAAAATACACAGCATTTGATGAGTTCAGATCTAATTAATTGATAATGCTTCCCTTTTCGATGTTTGCTGTTTGGTATGGAAATCAGAACACTGATAATGCTTGCACAAATCAGAACATATACACTGCACACATTATGCACAGCTCTATATACACAGCAAAATACACAGCAAAATACAAATCAGAACATATACACATTATGCAAATCAGAACACTGATGTTTGCTGGTTGGTATGCGAATGTATGCAAAATACACAGCAAAATACACAGCTATATATACCTTGCGAAATACACAGCTATATATGCAAATAAAAACACTAATGTATGCAAAATACACTGATAATGCTTGCACTGATGTATGCAAAATACACTGATGTTTTGTAAAATTCTAAATCAGAACATATACACTTGCAAAATCAGAACATATACACTTGCAAAATACACAGCAACCAATTGATCAGACCAACATCACAGCACCAGCTCAGCACCAGCATACACAGCATACAATTGAAACTTACACAGCATACCAACATTAAACATCAAACAGCATACAAAGCACAGCATACAAAGCACCAAAGCACAGCATACAAAGCACAGCACCAATTGAACATGTACACAGTCATTCTAAAATCAGTAATTGAACATATACAGCACAGCACCAACATACCAACATACCAACATTGAACATCAAACAACAACATCATATATATTAGTAGAAAATACACAAGTTCTTGCAAAATACAATAGCACCAAAATACACTTGTTCTTGCAAAATACATTAGTTGAAAATTACAATCCAAACTACTACACTAAGTACATTAGTTGATTTGACTAATTTGATCGATTACACATGAAGCGGATTGTGTTTGTGGTTGACTGCTGGTGCTTGGCATATCATTTGTTGTTGATTGCTGAGTTGAAGAAGACCCCTTTTTAGGCCTACCACCCTTTGATTTCTCCTTCGTCGTTGGTGGTTTGGGTGGATTCTTACATCTCTTTTTGTAGTGACCAAGATTACCACAGTTGCTACATTTTCGTGGCTTGAATTCTCTAACAACAGTAGCAGCTTTATTCCCTCCCTTTCCTTTGTCAGCCTCCTTCTTTCTTTTCCTCTTGTTAGGTCTTCCAGGCATTTTGCGGAATGGAGGCGGAAGTGGTTTGGCGAAAGTGGTTGTGGGCATACCATGAAACTTAGGACCATAAGTCTTCGCATACGTTTCTATATGATAGGCCTCGTGAACAAATTCGTTGGCGTCTAATTTCCTAAGAACAATACAAGCCATTGCATGTTTGCAAGGTATCCCAATTAGTGTCCAACTTCCACAATGGCAAGTCTTGTTGGTCAGGTTGACAACGTACGACTCTTCACTATCATCCACCTCAAACTCAAATACATCCACTGGGATTGCCCTCAAACCGTATATGTCCCTTGCATTTTTTTCAATCAATTTCCTAACGGATGACATTAAAACACCCTCAAAGTTACTCAATCCTTCCCTTTTTGCCGCACTTCTTTGCATCACATATCTCCTAATCCATTCCATAAGAGAAAGAATAGGCTTCCCTTAAAACGTTATTGAATGACTCACAACAGTTATTTAACAACATCCCAGACTTACTCCTAGTGGGAAAAGCATGCCTAGACCAATGTTTTTTAGGTATGGAAGCTAGATATTCATATGCTTCAACAGAAATATTCTTAATTTCATTCATTTCTCTATCAAAATTAAACTGTGAAAACAAATTGTTAGTTAAAAGTTGAAAACATTTAATTATACGTAATTTAGAAATACTACCTTATTGTAAGCCCTGGCTGCTTTCCAAAATTGTTGTTTAAACAACTCTCCGGGGAACTTGATCTTGAAATTCGCCCATATATGCCTGCAACAGAACCTGATTTCAGCTTCAGGAATAACTGAGTTGAAAGCTTCAAGCAATCCCTACAGTAACCAAAAATTACTGTTAGCCTTGTATGCCCATATAGTTATGCTTAAAAGAAAATAAACAAACATTCTTACCTTTTGTCTGTCGCTCATGAAGGTGAAAGCATCACCTCCCTCTTGTACCCAACTGCTGGATGCATTAACTAATCTAAGGTCTTCCACAAGCAGATTTAAAAACCAAGTCCAGGTTTCCACGTTTTCTGTTTCTACAACAGCCCAGGCAATGGGGAAGATATTGTTGTTCCAATCTTTACCCACAGCAGTCAACAAAATCCCTGGGAATTGTCCCTTCAAATGTGCTCCATCAACACCTATAATAGGCCTACAACCAGCAACAAAACCCTCCTTGCAACCTGGCAAGCATATATACATCCTTTGGAAAAAAGGTGGCGGATTATCTATTCCAATGCATTTAACAATTGCGGTGCTTCCTGGATTAAACCTCCTTATTACCTCCGCATAGTCCCACACCCTGCTATACTCTTCACTAGCATCACCAAATATCATTCTCAAGGCAATTCTTTTTGCCATATAACACTTAGAATACTTCACTTCGCAACCTAACTCCCGATTAACCCGTTTCTCAAATGCCTTTAACTCCCAAGTCGGATTATCCCTCTCTATGCATTTCTCAGCTAAATACAAAGCAGTTACTTTATTGTTTTGGTGTTGGTGACCACAAGTGTGCTTTGAAAAATAACTCCGAATTTGAAGTGTCTCCTCATCTTTCAACTTCACAGCATGAACCTTAAAATAACACTTCTTATCCTTGCCACACATACACTTCACAATTCTTGCTTTTGATTTACTACAATTACATCTGTTGTAACAATACACACTAATCCTACTACTACCATTATGCAAGTAATAATAATTGTAACCACATTCAATAGCATGGTATCTTAGTGCTTTTCTAAAAACATGTGTTGATGGAAATTTAAGGCCTAGAGATAAATTGATCTTACCCTTGAAATCAACCTCTGGATTGAATGTAGGATAGCTACTGATACCTTCCTCATCATCATTCAATGCACCCAAATCATCACCATCAGACTCCAATTCATCCCCTTCTCCATTATAGTATATGTCTCTATTATTTTCTTCATCAATCTCCTTATCTACTGCCAATCTTAAATCATCATCTCCAATATATACATCATCAAGACCATAAACTACATTTTCAGCAAACAAATCAGCATCATCCTCAGATTCATCTTCATCACCTACACTATAATCTTCATCAGAACTATCATCAAAATCAGAATTCTCCTCTATGTGGGGTGTGTGATTTCCTGAGAGGGTTATGGATGGTGTAGCAGCTGATTTTTCTGATGTACATCTAGGGTTAGCACTCAAACTTTCTTTAATACCCATATTTTTGCGTAGTGGTCCCATATCCCCAACATCAACATGTGCACTACCACTTTCTAACTCAACAACATCAACATGTGCCACATTAGCTCTACCAATTTCCACCTCATCTACACTAACAATACCTATATTACCCACCTTAGCAGCCAACTCAGATTCCCCCCTTTCACTTTCACAACTTTTCTCCTGATTTTCAGTTTCTTCATTTATTGATATATGTAATTATATGAACCCTAAGCAATTGATAAAAAAAGAAAACCAATATTAACAAACAAAGATGCAATTGATAGAAACAAATACAAATTTAAGCCAAAAACGCAGCAATCTTGCATCAACTGAAGCATACGAAAAAATAAACCCTAAAACGAACTAAAAACCCACAATTGAGAAGATATACATACCTATGTTTGGTAGGTGAGCGAATCTTCAATGAATTTAAGAAATGGAGAAGAAATTATTATGGAGAATTGAAGGAGAAAGGATATGGAGTAAAGGTTTATGTGTTTGGTACTGAGAAATCAAGAGGTAGTCGACAAAACCATGAAGTGAAGGAGAAAGAGGTGTTTTAAAGGAGACCACGTGACAAAAACGTGCGGGTCAACGTTAGTATTATCGGTCAACTGACGATATTAAGAACAAGGTAGTCTTTTGCAAACTTTAATATTATAAAAGGTAGTTTTTTGAAAAAAATTTTATATTAGGTACTTTTTTGAAAAAAGAGGTATAGAATAGGTAGTTTAATTTATATAATTTTTCCATATATATATATATATATATATATATATATATATATATATACATATATATATATATATATATATACTATATATATATATATATATATATATATATATATATATATATATATATATATATATATATATATATATATATATATATATATATATATATATATATATATATATATATATACACTTAAATGAAATTGGTAAAATTTTTAAAGTTACGCATTCAACAAGCCTTTGAATTTTATGTTGCGAGGCAGGGCTTGACCTTTATGTAATGAGTCGAAGACGTGCACCGTAGTCGTCATAGGACATATGACCAAAAGTATCCAATGCATACTACAAAACAAAATTTAAAATCAACAAGTTAGAGAATAGGTGAACTTAAAAATTAAAAGATAAGTTCAATTTCAAAAATAAAACTAATTACCCTTCCACGTATGGGGCCAGAATGAATGTGTGTTTAGATGCAAAAGAATGTTTCAGAGCACATTCAATGTATGCTTTAACGTCATCTGGATCATTTACGCACTTACTACTCGAAATCGACTCAGGACAAAACCATCCAAATTTTATTGGTGGTTCGAGGCAATTTAGCTCCTCGTAAGCCGCACTAAACTCACGAATAAGAAACTTTTGTCAGTAATTCGATTATTAAAACAATTAAACAATAAAACCTAAATTGTAAGATAATGAACATCACCTCATGTAGGCATGGATAAGAGCGACATTCAACATCTCCCCTCGCAAAAATTGTCCAATGTCACTAGGACCAATAATGACATAAGGATCCTCAACAAAGCAGAATTTCTCCTTCTGCTGGGGTAGAA
Source organism: Amaranthus cruentus (assembly GCA_019425755.1). NCBI lineage: Eukaryota > Viridiplantae > Streptophyta > Magnoliopsida > Caryophyllales > Amaranthaceae > Amaranthus > Amaranthus cruentus. Next base: position 15,144,407 of record CM033461.1, read on the forward strand.
CGATTGGGTCCTCCTCACGCATCCGAGATGCACCTTTGTGCAGCCATAGGCAATCTTGAGAGAGACCTTTAAGCTCAGCATCAGTCAAGATTGGACTGATTGCCAGCAACGATGAGGAATCGATCTCTCTCTTAAGAGCCCTTTGAACTCTTTTCCTATTTCAATTTATACAATTAAATTAGTGTAATAATCACGCAATTGAAATAATAACAACAAATAAGATAATACAAAAGATTATTACCTTGGCTGTGAATCGGACCCAAACATATGGCCATGTGTGAAACTACCTTGGGCGTCCGATAGTTTCTCAAGGGTCCATTCTGGCATTGGAACCGGAAGTGAGAAATCTTCGAACCCCTTGACGATAGTTTCTATCGTCACACTACTGTGGCCACTTGTAACAGGCATGGAATGCACTGTTTGGCCCTCATGGGTAGGCTGCGCCACACCGTATGCAACCTCAATTAAGTCGCCACCGCGAGCAGCGCCTAAATGAGGCAGCAAAAGAGTGCAAGGAGTCGCCTCCTGAAAAATTGTCATTTAGTATAATTAGTATCATAATAAATTATTAAGACACGTTGCAATTTGAATGAATACGCGCTAATATATTTGAAAACTATATGTACCTTTACCACTGGCTCGGTTGATGGTTCCGGATCCTGAGCAACGGAGTTCATGGTCTCCGATGTAGGATTACCTACTTTAGGGGTATGTATGGGCTGGTGTGCTACGGGGGTAATGGGCTCGGGTGATGGCTCGGGTGCTCGCTCCACCGAAGCCTTAGGATCCTCATGTTGACTTTGCTGGTCTTCGGCAATCAAATTTGCCAAGTCAACAGTGGGTGCTTCTATCTTCTGCAACAGCGATGCCAACTTGTCGAGAACGTTCTTTGTCACTTGTGCTCTGACATTGGTTGTGACATCGGCTGTGATTTGGGCTGTGATTTTTTACTTGAGTCGTTTCTCTACTTCATTAAGTGATGAGATCGTTCTGAATCGAGTAGCAACGCTCTCATTGCCGAATGCCTTCCTTACGCCCACGCGGACGCCTTCTTTTCCGACTACCCGCCCTTGATGGTCTTTCCCTAAGACCATATGCAATGCATCAACATTGCCTCTTGGGGTGAACTCCCCCGTAGTTTCTTTTTCCTTCCAGCCCATCTGTTCAAATAAAAACGCTCAATTAGTTTAAGTTTATAACAAATCAAGAATATACTTAAGTAATATGAAAACTCACCACAGCATCCGCAATCTTCTTCGTTCCCGGATCAGGAATGGTAAATTTACCACTTTCATCTCGAGCATGAAGCCTGCAGTACCAATCCCGCACCCGATCAGGAGTATTCACGGATACAGAGGTAGTCGTAGATGAGTTCGGGGCTGGACTCTGATTGGGGTATAATCCCGCATCCACCCACTCTTTTCGAGACTCATCGTACGTTCTTGGGCCCATGTGATGGTAAAACTTCCTTTTCTTTGCTGACTCGGAAGCTTTACCACGCTTTTTCTAATTAATCAACAGAAGTCAAATGTCATATATTATTAGTTTAATAATGAAATCAAAAGAAGTATATTAAAATGAAAAGCTATAATATGGAATACTTACAACTTCGTTGAGAGTTGTTTTTTTGGCAACAAACGTCTCCCATTCATTCTTCGATATGTTAGGCCATATCTCATACGGCATCTTTGAAGGTGCTTCTTCTCCACCTTCGTTTCCCGTTTTGATCTTCTTGGTCTGACAGTGACTCTTCTTTGTAATCCAGCAAGCTACTAGCTTGGATTTAAATCTCTGAATCTTTCAGCAATAGTTGAAAGAAAAATACTCTTCTTTTCTTCGTCGTGCTCGATGTGAAAAAGATTCTACAAAAGAAATTTATAATTAATAATTAATGTCAATTCAAATAATTTGAAAATTAAAGTAAATGAATAAAATAGTAAAGTTGCTTACCATAGTATCATCCCATAGTGAGTTCTTCAAACCCTCTGGAACCTCGTTCCACGCGTGCAATATGGAAATCTTGCGAACAAATAGGTCCACTTGTTTTCCATATTGCCTACGCCACTTTCCACACGGCTGACCCAATGCGTTGGATTCGAGGTACATGGGGTCTGTGACTTTGGGGTTTTTCGTAGGACCTCGCCCTTTTCATTTCTTAGATGATGTCACTGTTGTAGTAGGAGCAGCTGTGACTATGACCATATCATTAACTGGAGGAGCATCATCAGCCATTTCCTCGTGTCTAACAAGTGGGTCGTCATCCTTAATTGCATGGTCATCATCATTTATGTCCTTTTCCATCCTCGGATCATAGTCCTTATCCGAATCACTATGAACAACGTCATATAAAGTCTCAATCTCGGGCACAATTTCGTCTCTGAAAAGATGCATTGTAGATAAAGTACCTGAAAGAATTTGAATAGAAATACATTAGAACATGTTTGAGCTTCAAAACAGTTAAAAACGCAACTTAACACTTAATTTCAAGCATATGACAATTATTTTCGATTCTAACTACTTCAACACAATAATATATACCAAATAGTGTTGTGTGCCAAGTTTCATGCATAACAAACCAAGTTTAAGCTATTTTATGCGCGAAAGTGACAAAAATCCTTCAAAACCGTTAAAAACGCAACTTAACACTTAATTTCAAGCATATGACAATTATTTTCGATTCTAACTACTTCAACACAATAATATATACCAAATAGTGTTGTGTGCCAAGTTTCATGCATAACAAACCAAGTTTAAGCTATTTTATGCGCGAAAGTGACAAAAATCCTTCAAAACAGTTAAAAACGCAACTTAACACTTAATTTCAAGGTTATGACAATTATTTTCGATTCTAACTACTTCAACACAAACATGATATTGAGGCCTAAACCCACGTCGAAGTATGTGCTCCCTAACGATATAAACACTATCTACCTTTGATACATTGCCACAATTGACACATGGGCAATAAAAACCAACACCCCCCGTCCTAATTTGATGTTCAACTGCAACATTACAAAATTCTAATACGCCATCAATAAATTCTGACGATTCAATGCTTCCATACATCCAAGAACGATCTTTTGTCATCCTAAGTGTGATTATTTAATTCAAAACAAAATTAATAACAACTTTTTAACCTATATATATGTATCTATATGTATATATATATATATATATATATAATATATATATATATATATATATATATATATATATATATATATATATATATATATATATATATATACTTATTTATACCAAACATATTTAAATAAATATGCAAATAATTAACAAACCACACAAATTACCACATTCACAAATAATTACTAAATATATATGCAAATAATTAACAAACCACATTTTTAACTAAGTTACTAAATTACAAGTAAAACAATAAAAATATAAACTTGCAAATTTACAAAACAAATAGAAATTACCTTGATTTTCGTGGGTATTGAAGATGAATTAGCCCTAATTTTCGTATAAAATAATCTACAAAGAAAAAAAAAATTAGTATAAAATAAATTAGCCCTAATTTTCGTGAGTAGAAGATGAAGAAGACCAAAAGTTTGAAAAATTCTAATACCTTAATTGATGTAAATGAAGAAGACCAAATGTTTGGAGTAAGAATGGCGCGTTCGTGAAGAAGACCAATACAGGGTTTATGTTCGTGAAGATGAAAGAACACAAACTTAATATAAGCAAGAATTTCAAAGCCAACAGTAAGAATTTCGAATGAAGAAGATGAAAGCCAAAGGATTTATGAAAATTCAAGAAGAAGAAGAAGACCAAAGCAAGAATGGTGCGTTTTTAGAGTGAAGAAGAAGACCAAATACTCGTATGGGTTTTAGAGTGAAGAAGAAAATAGAACAGTAGGTTTTAGAATATAGTCGTTTGAGTGAAGAAAATAGAACAATAGCTTTTAGAATTGAACGTTAAAAGGCGCGTTTTTGAGGCTCCTATTGGCTGCGGACAGATAATAGAACCGCAACCATTGTGTTTTTGAGGCTCCTATTGGCTGCGGACAGACAATAGAACCGCAGCCTTTGTGTGTTTTTGGTATATTGGCTGCGGACATGCCCCCAAACCGCAGCCATTGTTTGTTTTTTTTTAATTTTGTTCTATTGGCTACGTATACACCTAAACCGCAGCCAATCATTAGCAGACAATAGATTGTTTTCCACTAGTGGCACTGAAGTGCATAAAAAAACTCCCTAGTGTTTTTCTCGTAGGGTTCTGTCTAGCAACCTAGTTTTTCTACCCTTCTTTGGTGGTTTTCGTCAGTTATGGCTGATGAATTATCGGAAAAATGTGCTAAACTGCACATCTTGAACAATGAAGTTGAAATCATTGACATTGGTGATAAAAACAATCATTCCAGTGATGATAAACCGTCCTTACGCCTCGTTGGGAAGTAATGCACGGTTCGACCTTTCAATGTCGAAGCTTTCAAGAAGACGATGACACATGTATGGGGACTGTCTGACAACCTCCTGATTCGGTCTTTGGGTACAAACCGTTTAATTTTCCAATTCTTCCACTGGCGGGATGTAGAAAACATTTTAAAAGGCCGCCCGTGGTGTTTTGAGCAGCGGTTACTTGCTCTTCACTATAACAAATTTAGCTTTTTGCGACATAGGATTTAGTGGCATTAAAAAAATGCCTCTGATTCATATTTTTAGTGTAATAATTATTGGTCTTTATTTTAAGTTCCACCATAAAGTGATTTAGCGACACTTAATTTGGTCTTTAGTGGCATATATAATTGTCACTATAGTCTATAGTGGCATTTGTGAAAAATGTCATTAGATCCTATGTCGCTAAAAGCTTTAGTGTGACTTTTTAATATGCTGCTAAAGACTCTAATTAATGTCACTAAATCCTCTATATACACTATAAGAAATGTGAAATAGCGACATTTAAATAATTAAATATATCCCACTAAAAACAAATTATGTTGTAGTGCTTCAAGAAATGCCAAAAGACATTCAACCGCCAGATTTTGTGATTAACTCTTCTCCTTTTTGGGTAAGAATCCTTATTTTCCTTTTGGATATAGAACTGAACAACAAATTAGAGTTTTAGCAAATAGTATTGGGGAGGTAAAGGAGGTTGAAGATGTTCTGGATATAGAAGCTTTTCATAAGGTTAGGATCTTGGGGAGGTGCACTAGTTACGATTCCGTTGAAGTACGAACGTGATCCAAACTGGTGTGATGTCAGGAGTTTCACACTCAATATGTACTAATCAACAAAAATGTAATAAACCAAGAATGGCCTTAAGACTGTTCTTGGGTGAACTGGACTTCTAGTCTTCACTCCAATGGCAGTGTAGGCTTCTCCCTTGAGTTTCAATGGGAGAATTAAGGTTCTTGGAAGGATAGGATGGTGTTGTGATGAATCCTCTACACAACACACTCAATCTTGAAGGGTAGGCTGACCCTTTCGTAACCCAATTACACAGCAATTGAAAGAAGAAATTTATTCAAAACTTCAGAAATTTTATCAACATCAAACTTGTTTTTACAAGAGTTTTTATTCCTCTATATATAGGCCTAAGGGAAACATAACAAATCAAGATCTCAAGATTACATAAGCAACTAATTATAACGGTCACATGGTCACGTGCCTAGCATGTGATCATTTAAAAAACACAAAACAACATACACAGATTCACTACTATTAGCTAGAGACTGCTGTTGACTGGCTGACCTTCAGCCCCATTTCTTGTGAACTTTTAGAGAGAATTAGGAGGAATCTTGGACCATGGTAGTAAGGTCCATGTATTGAGATTCCATTTTTGCCCTCATGTTCTTCCATAGTGCTTAGGTCTGCTCTAGGTGGTTCATGCAAGGTCTGGTGATAGACAGGTTGAACTGGTGTGTCCTATTCCCTGTCTGTTGGGACTTCTAAGTGTGTAATGTCTTCCCTTGGACTCTTCTTGGCCTTTACTTGATTAGGACATGTAGCTAGGTTCCTTCTAGTCCCTTCCATGCCTTTAGAAGCCTTTGATTCCACTTCAGGTGAAAAAGGTGAAGGTGTTTTCCCCAAAGAGTCTGCTGAAGTTTGTTCTGTTTCTTTGGCTTGAATAGGGACTTGTTGGTCTTGTAGTTCTGAACCACTATGATTTGGTTCAATTTCCCCCTCTTGAAAAGGAATTTTCCTCAATTCCAAGTCTTGTTGATAAGGAGCTAGGTCCCCAATGTTGAATGTAGGAGATACACCATAAGTAGCTGGCAAGTCCACTGTGTAAGCATTGTCTCCTGCCTGAGCAATGATCCTGAAGGGGCCATCTTCCTTAGGCTTGAGTGTAACATCCCGGAGTTTAACTCGGATAATTTTAAATAGAAAACGACTTTTTGAAGAAAAACTAAATACGACCCGAGTCAAACCAGGACGTTAGAAGATAGTTTAACACGGAATTTCGAAACGAAACAAAGCTTGCAGATCGAGTTCTATTAGAGTTATTATGATCTACTAAACGTAAAGGAAACTTAGCAGCGGATAAGTTTGTAAAGATAAGTCTACTTATTACAACTTGAGAACGTAAACACTTCATAACACCAAATATACAAAATACGTAAATTAAAGTTCATACTAAAACTTAGGAATCTAAAAATTTGTTTCTCCAAGGATAATCCTCACTCCCCATTCTTGCAATTTAACTTACTGCTAGTCATTATCCAGAAAGGAAACGACATCATCGCAGGATCGTTAAGACCAAAAGTACACGTCAGCAAGAAGTCGCATATCATTCAATTAAATACAACAATTTATAATCAAATTCATGTAACTGTTAGTCAGCCATACTGCTGTAATCTTTTTCCAGCCATGCTGCCGGTTCAACTCCAATCACCATGGTGAGACAATACATTAGGAGGAGCTAACCCCTAAGCAAGTCTCTACCATAGACACACGTCTTACTTCGGTGTCTATGGTTAAGTATGCATACCTCCGCGGTGGCTCATAAGGCTCCATATGACGCGAGTAATTCTTTCCACCAATTGACGTCATACTACGTCCACTTTAAAGTTAGTGAGGTCATACTACCTCTGCTTATTAAAATAATATAACGAAATTTCTTATTCGGAAAGCATATCATTATTCGTACTATACGCCCGTACTTTACCTTTATTATCATTAACATATGGTACATAACATATACTACGAAACTTCGCTGCGTGTACGTACCTTAATCAAGAAAAACAATTTCTCAAACGTCTTAATCAATTCTCCGTCACGACTCGGCTTTCTACAAGGTTCAATCGTATTCGGAAAAGAAGCACACATTCACACTTTCCTCAAATCAATCATAACACATACATACTACTACCACCACACTTAGACACTACACATAACATGAACATTCATCACATTGTCATGACATGTTATACACCCAAAAAAAAAACAGCATATCAAAACTGTCCAGAAACCCTTCTTACAACTGTCAAACAAGAAATCCGACTTCACCGTTGCGTCCGGAAGGCATCAAAACCCCCGGATACCAATTTTCATGATTTATAACATAGTATAAGTATTTCTAACCTAATTTCAAAGCCAAAATGCTCCAAAAACACCCATTTTTCATGATTTTCAAAACCTACGGGATTTTGTCAATTTTTATTCAAGATACATACAAATTCAAATTTCCACATTTCTTATTAAATTTATACCATAAAATCATAAACTCATGTCCACAAGGAAATCATTTTCAAAATTCTCAAATAATTAATTTCTTACAAAATACAAATCTTCCTAAACAAATCATTCATCAATACTTAAGATCTTCATACCATACCAAAACAAATCCTTATACTACAATACAATTTCTCCATGAAAATCCTAATTTAAATATATATATTATTATTATTGTTATTATTTTTATCCATTCTCTATCACCTTAATTTAACATGCTCATATAAAGATAATATCTAAAACAAAACATCCTACACTACCGTTTGATAACTATATAGAAAATTTACATCATTATGTTAAATCATGGAAGAAATGGTCATGGATCAAAATTTCACACAAGCCACAAATCACATAATTTAATTTAAACTTAATATAAAAATAAATGGAGAATTATACTTACAATTATATGAAAAGAATGCCAAAATCAAGGTTGCAAGTGTTCTAAGTAGGTGGAATTTGCTAGGGTTTGTGGGAGTTTTCTTGAGTTTCTAAGAGCTGGAAGGTAGAATGCAAATGGGGTTAAGGAAAGTAAGAAGGTTAAGGAAATGAAGGATTAAGGAAATAAGAATAATTATTCATTATTATGATCTTCAATATTCCCACATGGGAGTTACAAACTCCCTTAATCCCTTCAATAGGGCCGGCCAACCCTAGCACTTCCCTCTAAATAATTTTTTTTATCTTTTTTTATTTTAAAATTTGAAATAAGAATGGGTTAAGGTTTTTGGGCTCGAAAAGCTAAATTGTTAAAAAGGCTGAATATACATGGTCAAATCCAAAATAAATTGATAAAAACATTATTTATATAAAATAATATTACTAGTAATTCGTTAAATATATCGGGAAATTATCGGGGTGTTACATTGAGTTTGTTGGCTCTTTGTTTAGGGAACCTATCTTATCTTAAGTGAACCCACACATAGTCTCCCACTTTGAAGTTCCTGGTTTCCTTATAACCTTTTTCAGCCTTGATTTTGTACTTGGTGTTAGCCTGTGTGATGTTTTGTTGCACTTAAGCATGAATCCTTTGAGCCTCTGCAATCTGTTTATCAGCACTCCATGTGCTCCTATCCTGTAATGGCACACAAACTGAGGTAGTGGGGGTCATAGGATTAAAGCCATACACACATTCAAATGGGGAATACTTTGTAGTGAAACCAGGACATCTGCTATATGCAAATTCAGCATGAGCTAACTTTTCATCCCAATCCTTGGTGTTTTTCTTAACTAGGGTCCTAAGTATGTTCCCCAAGGTCCTATTTGTGACCTCTGTCTGGCCATCTGTTTGGGGATGGTATGCAATGCTGAATAGCAGCTTGGTGCCTAACATAGTCCAAAGAGCCACCCAAAAGGTGCTCAAGAACTTAGAATCCCTGTCACTGACAATGCTTAGAGGTATGCCATGCAATTTGATTATATCCTCAAAATACAATTTAGCTATGTGTCTAGCATCACTTGTTTTGTTGCAAGTCACAAATTGTGCCATTTTTGAGAATCTATCCACTTCTACCATTACTGCATCTTTTTCTCTTGCTGTTCTAGGTAGGGCTACTATAAAGTCAATACTTACATGTTCCCAAGGATGGCTAGCAACAGGTAAAGGTCTATACTCACCCTTGTGAAAGGTTAGTTTAGCTCTAATGCATACCTCACATTTCAGAATATGTTTTTCCACTGTCCAAAAAAATTATTGTGCCAGCATATCTAATGTCTTCTGAATGCCAAAGTCTCCTACCAATGTTCCCTCATGAACTTCCTTAATTAATATATTCCTCAAAGGTGACCTAGGTATGCAAAGCCTATTGTTCTTGAACAGAAACCCTTCTTGCACATGGAAAGGTCCTTTAGGTCCTTGTTTGCACTCATCATAAATGTCCTTTAAGTCAGGGTCTTCACTATATAAGGGTTTGATCATTTCAAACCCTAGGATCTTGGCTTCTAAGATGGCTAACAGATGATACCTCCTACTTAAAGCATCAGCCACCACATTTGCCTTGCCTGCCTTATACTTTGCTGAAAAAGTGAAGGATTGGAGGAATTCTACCCATTTACCATGCTTGGGGTTTAACTTGCTTTGTCCATTAATATGCCTAAGGGACTCATGATCTGAATGTAGGACAAAAGGTTGGACTTTCAGATAATGTGACCATGTCTCTAAAGCCCTAACTATAGCATAAAACTCCTTATCATAGGTAGAGTAATTAAGCCTACTTCCATTCAGTTTCTCACTAAAATAGGCAACAGATCTTCCTTCTTGTATTAAAACAGCCCCCATCCCCTTTCCACTAGCATCACACTCCACTTCAAAGGGTTTAGTGAAGTCTGGTAACCTAAGGATAGGTGCCTTACACATCAACTCCTTAACCTGTTCAAAGGCTGTTTGAGCCTCAGTAGTCCACTCAAAGGTTCCCTTCTTGGTGCATTCTGTTAGGGGTGCCATGATAGAGCTGAAGTTCTTGATAAACATTCTGTAAAAGGAGGCTAACCCATGGAAGGACCTAACCTGTGTGATGGTGGTGGGTGTGGGCCAGGTGTTGATGGCTTCTATCTTAGCAGGGTCTACCTTGATTCCCTCTTTCCCAATGATAAAGCCTAAAAAATTCACCTCAGTCAGCATGAATGCACACTTCTCAATCTTTCCATATAGCTGCTGTTTTCTCAGGACATCAAATAACTGCCTCAAATGCTCAAGATGCTCACTTATTGTTCCACTATATACTAGTATGTCATCTAGGTAAACCACCACAAATTTCCCCAGAAAGGGTCTCAACACTTCATTCATCAACCTCATAAAGGTGCTAGGAGCCCTAGTTAGCCCAAAAGGCATCACTAACCACTCATACAATCCATACTTGGTCTTGAATGTTGTTTTCCATTCATCTCCTTCCCTCATTCTTGTTTGGTGGTATCCACTCCTTAGATCTATCTTGCTAAACCAACATGCTCCTGCTAATTCATCTAGCATGTCATCTATCCTTAGCATGGGAAACCTGTACTTCACAACGATGTTATTCACACTCCTGCTATCTACACACATCCTTCATGTCCCATCTTTCTTGGGAACTAAGAGTGTAGGTACAACACAGGGACTTAGGCTTTCCCTTACATACCCTTTTGCTAACAATTCCTATACTTGCCTCTGAAGTTCCTTGGTCTTAGTAGGATTTGTCCTGTAAGCTGGTTTGTTGGGTATGGGAGCCCCTGGTATTAGGTCAATGTGATGTTCTATCCCTCTTATAAGGGGTAGTCCTTGAGGCAGGTCATCAGGGAAAATGTCTTGAAATTTCTTGATCAGCCTATGCACAGCTGGATGCTCAGAAGTCTGTGTGGGTGCTACCTCCTTGGTGAACAACATAAGTATTTAGTTCCCTCCTTTCAGCTCCTTCTCACACTTCTTTCTCCCTATTAGATGTGTAGGCTGTTTAGTCTTGGCAGGGGGTATAGCCTTATGAGGGGGTAGTGGTATCAGTTCCTTAGTCTTACCTTCATGTCTCAAAGAGTACACATTAGTATAGCATTATGCATAGTCTTCCTATCATGTTGCCATGGCCTTCCTAGTAACACATGACAAGCATCCATGGTTAGGACATCACAAAGCACTTGATCATGGTAGGTACATATGCTAAAGCTCACTAAGTACTGCCTCTTTACTGCATTCCCAGTACTATCATCTAACCATCATAATTTGTAGGGTTTGGGGTGAGGTTTAGTAGTCAATACCAAGGTTATTAGGATCAGGATTCTACCTAGGATCGTGGAAGGGGTAGGATCGAAATTGGTAGAATTGGATCGTAGGATCGTGTGATCCTACAAATATACATTAATGTGCTTTGACTTATTGATTATCATTTATATTTGTTATCCTTTTAAGTTTTAAGGTGTAAGTAAATACTTACTTGACTTTATCTATTAAGTTGTTTTGAACAAAAAATACTTTTAACAATTATTTTTAAATCACAAATTAAGAAAAACATGAATTTTATACAGGTATTAATATAATTATATTAATTCTATATTTATACGTAAGTAAAATCTGTATTATATGAAAATATTTTACAATTGAAACTACCCATGTAGGATCAGATCGTAAACTCGTTGGATCGTAGAATCATGTTATGATCCTATCACCTAAAATTTTGAGCAAAGTAGGATCGCACGATTCTACTAGATTAAGATCCTACCTACGATACGGATCGGTCGCCCATTTTTGGATCGTAAGATAGTAGAATCGTAGATCAGAATCGGGATTCTGATAACTATGGCCAATAATAAGGTCTTGACTAGCTCCTTGCTTACACAATCGGACTCACTGCCTCCATCTATGATCAGATCACACAGTTTGCTCCCTATCTTACATTTCGTTTGGAAAATTTTCTCTCTCTAGTCTGAACTCTTGACCTATGGGACTGTGTATAAGTTCCTTCTGATCAACAGATTCTGAAATTCCTCCTCAGGGTAAACATGCTCTACATCCCCCTCTTGATGGGTATGAGACAGATGAAGAGAATGTCGATGAGGATGTGGATCGTGTTGATGAGATGATGGAGGGAGTCGAGGATGAGTTAGAAAAATTTCCTCGTGTTTTTGACTTGTTGACAGAGGGTTTCCGGATTTTAGGTACCCCAAAAAGCGGGTACCCGGATTTACGTATCTGGGTCGACACGGTACCCGATTTTGAACACCCCTAGGTACAGGTATGCAACTATTTAAAGTACGTGCCATGAACACTTTCTTTATTGCATGTTTAAACTGATTAGGCAAATGCAGCATGTGTTTGTTCTATGTGTTATTGTCCTCATATGAAAAACGAAAAATAAAAAATATATAATAAAAAAAAGAAAGCAAAAACGAGGACACGGTAATTTTTACTCCCTCCGAATCAGTTTAGATGTCCCTTTTCTTTATCTGGCAAAACCATACCAATTGTCCCATTTCCTTTTTTTTCTATCATTTTTACCTAAATACCCTCACTTTTACTACTCCCAAATACCCAACTACCACTTTTACCCCACTTTTCCAATTCCCAATATCCCAACTACCACCTTTACAATTAATTTAATCAATTAAAATACTCAACTATCACCTTTTTAATGGACCCCACTCAACCCTTAAAATCCGTGAAATCCAAAATAGGACATCTAAACTGATTTGGAGGGAGTATTTTTTTTTCAATATTTTCAATATTTTTTATTTTCCACAAATTCCCACATTTTTATTTTTAGATGGTCAACTTAAATTATAGTGGGAGTCTGATCATCGAAGTATTTCGAAAAACCGTTATTAATTGTCGATTCAACGAATATACCCAGTAACTCTTCATTACACTCATTGTCCACACGGAAAAATTAAGTAAATGGAGTGTTCCAAACCTTTGAGTAACCGTCCTTTGACCACTTGATGATCCACTACCCTCACGTCACATCACTCTCACACTCTAACACTCCCGCACATCAACACACCATAATCATTACTTCATACCCCAAACCGTCAACCTCATAACCCCTCTTCTTCACCTTCTTAATCAACCATGAAAAACCCAAAGCCTTAATCTTCTAGAAAAATCGCAAAGAAGAAAACTCCTAAGCCATCACAATCCAAACCACTCCAAGTTGTTCATCCCTCACCACAAATTGACGCACCACCATCCTCATCCCAAGAACCCAAAAAGTCTCACACAACCAGTTCAAACACCATGCATGCCGGAACAAAAAGACCCAATACCAGCCCAAGAGGTGTTTGTTCGTCCAGACCCACGAAAAGGACCAAGTAAGCTAATCCTGACAGTGCCGAAGTGGTAGCTAAAGAAATGTTAGTAGGGTTAGGTGTTGACAAGTACTGGTATGACTCTACCCCATTTCCTCAATTACACGCTATTTTGCAATATCAGGGTTGGGAAACATTGATGTTTGACTTTTCTTGCAACCCGATCTATCCTAATTTTATGCGTGAGTTCATTAAAAATTTTACAATTGAGAATGGTGTATGTTCAAGCGTTGTTAAGGAAATAAATATAGAATTTAATAGCTTAATGTTGGGTGAATGGTTTAGTGTTCCTACTAGGGGTGTTCAAAAATATCCGAATTTAAAAACCCGACCCGAATTATCCGGTATCCGGTTTTAAAAACCGGGTTTTTGACCCGAATTGTGAAAAACGGATATTTCGGACCGGGTACCCGGTTTATAAACCGGATATTCGGATCGGAACCGGATACATATTTTTTATAAATCCGGGTACCCGGTATCCGAATTTTTATTTTTTAAAAAATTTTTTTTTTTGGCAAGTGTTTAGGGTCGACTGCTGTTCAACAATAGGGAAAAGGCCTTTTGAGTCTAAACTTTAATTTTTCTAACCCTAGGTATTTAAACCCAAAGTCCCAAAGTGTAACCTAAACCTAATTCTCCATCTCCTTCTTCAGTCAGCAGCGCCGTTCTACACTCATCATCATCTTCATCCTTCGACAGTTCAACCTTCATCCTTCAACACTCGAGTCGACACTCATCATCTTCTTCACGACACTCGACACTCATCTTCTTCAGAGGTACATATACAGTCGACTCTTACGCCATTTTCGCATCTTGTTAGTTGTTTGTTCAATTTTTGTTTGTTCTGATTTTTAATATTTTAGTTGTTTGTTCAATTTTTGTTTGTTGTGATTTTCGCATCTTCTTTAGTGGAGGCATATTAAGTGTTGACGCCAGTCGACTGTCGACTCTGATTTTAAGTCATATTATTAATTTTAGTTGGAGGTACAAATTTAAATTTTTAATATTTTGAATTCAAGTTCTGATTTTTGTTTGTTCAATTTATTTTTAGAGATTCTTTATAATTTTAAATTGAAGATCTACATGGATTCTTATCCACCACCACCTGGATTTTCGGTATGTCTTTGTTATTTTAATCTTGCCATTTACTGTAAATTTTATGATATTTCTTTGTCATAACACAAGCTTATAATTTGGTAGTGGAGATTCTCTAAATTATAACCTATGTTTTGTTTGTTTATTATTATCATAATTATTTTGTTAGTCTTGTATTTTTAAAGTGACTTGTATTTTTAAAGTTTATGCTAAAGTGAAAGTGTGAAATAAAGATGTCCTAATGGAAATTATTTAATATATGTTTATTGTTTTGTATAGAAGATGGGGTCATCTTTTGATGATAATGCAAATTCACAACTGAATGAAGGAACTCAATTTGAAGAGAGTGTTGATCGCTTGTTCGATGAGGATGAAGAGACGAGACCACCAATTAAAAAACAGAAAAATCAACGTCGTGCATCTGCTAGTACGAGGAGTAATAGGTCAAAATGGTGGGATCATTACACAGTTGATGAATTGGATTGATCACTTTTATATTAGTTTGATGTGTATTTTTATGAATTTACGGTTGTATTTGAATTAACTAATGGTTGTAATTTCTAAACTCTCACTATCCTTTGGATCTTTAGCCCATGGGTTGCATTTTAGACCAACTAAGTTAAGTATTACTAAAGATTTAGTAGTTGAATTATATATAAAAAATGTTAAAAAAAAAAGGAAAAAAAATTTATTAAAGACACAAAACCGGGTACCCAGTTTCCGACCCGGTTTAAACCCGGTATCCGGATTTCGGGTATGGAGGGCTTTTGACTTGGATTTTTAGGAAATTTGGTGTACCACTCGACGGCCTGCAGTTTCATATGAGCTCTAAAAATAAAATTGGTGCGAAATGTCTAAAATTAAACGAAAAGGGGATACTAGAGGACGTTCTTGAGGAGGTCGAAGAAGTTAGTTCTGATGATGATGAGGATAAGGAGGAGAGGGAAGAAAAGGAGGAAAAAGGAAAGGAAAAGGAGAGTGCGGAAAAAAAGGATTAGGAGCCTGTTCCCTCTGCCACTACTAATAAGGCAGAAGGTTGTTCCCAAGAAGCACGAGAGGAAGCTCAAGAACACCAGGAACAGGGGGAAGCAGCGAGTGAGGGGGAAGCCTCAAAAGAGGAGGAAGGTTAGGAACTAGAGGAAAATGAATCCGATGAAAGTTCAAGTGATGAGGAGGTACTTATGCCGATTAAGAAGAAGCCGGTGCTCACACCTAGAAAAGTAGTAGGCTAGCTTCTAAGCGTCCCGTTGGTATGGATGATGAAATGACCTCTCACACCACCAAAGAGCTTACCAATACACCCCTTTCGCCAAAACCAGCCACACCTCCACCACATCAGATTCCATCACCACCACCATCACCTATACCTTCTACTCCACCACCATTTGCTACACAGGTTTCACCTCCACACACTTCTCCTGGTTTAGGTTTTGATGCATCTGCTAACCCTTCTATTGTTCACTCCAAATTCAAGGATTTCCAGTCTCAATTATATGCGTGTCAAGATGAAATTCGTGTCGTACTTGCTTCACTTACTGATCAACTATCCCAGATGGAGTCCCGTCTTTGAGCCAAGCTTGATACTGTTGAAGTGCAGACCGAGTTTGTTGATGAAGATAAGACTGATCTTTGATCCCTCTTCCTTCTCCACCATTATTTTTGGGAAAATTTGCTCAAAATAATCCAAACTATCACCCGTTGGCCAAAAATAATCCCAACTATCAATTAATTTTTAATAATCCCAACCATTCTCATAATTTGTTGAAAACATACCCACCCCCTTGTTACCGGCTGAAACGTGTAACTTTTTCACTTTTTTTGTTTTCTTTTTTACTTAACTGTTCAAAATAACCCTTCCTCGTCACCTATTAATCAAAAAAGAAAGAAAAAAGTGGAAAAGTTATATGTTGTAGCCGGTTAAAAAGGAGGTGGGTATGTTTTCAACAAATTATGAGAATAGTTGGGATTATTAAAAAGTAATTAATAGTTGGGATTATTTTTGGCCAACAGGTGATAGTTGGGATTATTTTGTGCAAATTTTCCTAATTTTTATGTTTAGTTGGCCATACCATCTATTTTTCTGATTAATCAAACTATATTTTACTTTGTCTTTTTTAATTACCAACTGGGGTACAACGTTTGTAATTCTATTTTGTTGAACTATGTTACTACTATTTCTACTCTTTTCATTTTGCGAATGGTCTATGATGATTACTCTTTGCATATCTTGATTGTTTCTTATGGTATTTGCTTTGGTAATTTCTTCTTGTTATCCTTCTTTGGCTAATGTGTTATCATTAGCGTTGTGGTTTGATTATATCACTCCTTTTTGATTGATGTCAAAAGGATGAAGTAAATGAAACAAACTTAAGAGGATAATTGTGAATCCAATAGTATCTAATGCTCAAATAGTTGTACAGTTTGATATGCTCTAATCAAAATAATATGTTAGTTTTTAAAAGCTTTGTTATGTTCCAGTAAGTTTTTTGGCATGCTCTACTTACTTCAATTTTTTGTTAAAGCTCTGATAACATTATTTTTCAAAGTTTTTTTATACTCTTATAATATGTTAAGAATACATGCTAATTCGTTTAATAGCTCTTATTATACTATGTTTTAGTTTATGTTTGTTATACTAAGTTCTTGATGGTTATAGTTTTATTCTTGATATGTTCTTAAGTCTTGCCTAACTTAGCACACAATGATTTACATTTTAGAATCTTAGGAGCTTATGTTAACTATTTTTGGAAATTATTTAAAAACATATGCAATATATCTTAAACTCTAATATTATGTTTTTAAATACTAATCTTAGAGTAATCTGTTTTATCTTGGATACTTGATGAATTGTATTATAACGAGACGATTTGCTAAAAGTGTTATGTAGAGTTGTTTTATTCTCTAGCATGCTCTATTTCTTTTGTTTTACTCTATTTTACTTAAGTATGTTTATAAGTTTGTCATCATTAGGGGTGTTCAATGGGCCGGGCCCCCATTTTGACCCCTTATCCGACCCGTTTTAGAAGGGCTTTGTAAGGGCCAAGCCAAATATGGGCCGGGCCAAAAACGGGCTATACTTTATGTAAAATGAAGCGGGCTATAAAAGGGCTCAATAAGGGCCAAAAACGGGCCTTTGTAAATAGCATAATTAATGTATAATTTAAATATTATAAATGACAATGTCAGTGAAATTATTGATATTTTTTCAATTTTTCTTATTATAAATGATAATAATTGTTATAAATTGATAAATGGGGGTTAAAATTATTTTTAGTAGTAAAAATGGGCCGGATTGGGTCGGACCGGGCTTTCAAAGCCCGGCCCATTTAAAGCCCATATTAATTTTTAAGGGCCCTTATCCGGCCCGGTAGGGGTTAGCATAATCGGATATCCGATCCGAAACATGCAGTCGGATCGGATATCCGATATCCAACAATATCGAATCGGATATTCGAGATATCCGATATCCGATATCCGATGCTTATGAGAAAAAGTTGAAAATTTCCAATCGGATATTCGAAATATCCGATATCCGAATTTAGTCAAAATAATTTATTTATAAAAATATTATTTTATTCTTATGAATAACGGATATTCGAAATTACTTATAATATGTGGATATCCGATATCCGATATCCGACAATTCAAAAAATATCGAATATTCGGATATTCGAATCTACAAACATTGATATCCGAATTTGTATCCGATATCCAAATTTTCGAATCGAATATTTGATCCAAATTGTAATTTCGAATCGGATATCCTAAAAAT
The DNA here is from genome assembly GCA_019425755.1 of Amaranthus cruentus. Lineage (NCBI taxonomy): Eukaryota > Viridiplantae > Streptophyta > Magnoliopsida > Caryophyllales > Amaranthaceae > Amaranthus > Amaranthus cruentus. The sequence continues at coordinate 15,162,731 of CM033461.1, forward strand.
CGAATCGAATATCAGATCGAATCATCGGATAATCGGATCATCAGATAGTTTTGCTCAGCCCTACGGCCCGGCCCATATTTACTTAAGCCCGGCCCGACCCTTATCCGACCCATTGAACACCCCTAGTCATCATCAAAAAAGGGGAACTTGTTGGCCCTCTTAGGTTTTGATGATGACTTCACTATAAATAAACAAATATGTTTTAGAGATTGTTTTGTAGGTCAAATATCCGATTTGTTAAAGTCGTTGATGGAACCTAAAAGACTTGGTCAATGAATATTTTACGTGTCAAAGTTAATCAAAAGAGTCAGATATAAAAGATCACTTAGGATGTCAAATGTAGACAGGAGGTCTACTGTTCCAAGTTTGATGGTCTGATGAAAATTGTTGATGGAGACAGTACAATGTTCCCAAGACGCAGGTCTGGAGAAAGCGTCAGCTAAAAATTACGAAGGAATTATTTTTTATTTTTAGTTGATGTAAACGGTTAGAAATTAAGTTATTGCATATTTAGTTAATTGGCAAAATAAAATAACCACCTAAAATAATTTAAGACTAATTCAAAGTGTTAGAACAAGTCTCCTTATTTTCTCTCCATTAAGATAGGAGGTTAGTTAGAGTTTTAATCTAATTAATCCTAATTAGCTAATTTTAGCAAATATCAATCATAGCATTTTGCTTTAACATCCAAACATGTTTTACACTTTCCTACATTTTAGGAATAAGGGGAGTATGGGGAGTTAGGGTTTTGATGCCCACCTACGGTTGGTCCTATATAAAAGGAGGACTTAATCAACCGGTGGGAAGAGTATGCGCTCATAAGAAAAAATCGAGAGATCACCAAGTAAGAAAAATATCCTATTCTTTCATTTGCCAATAATTAACTTAGAATATTTTCTTATGCAATTTCTTAGTTTTTATCCTTTGTAGAGAATTTATATTTGTATTGGTTTTTGAGAAAAATTGTTGTAACTAGACTTAAGGGAAGTCTAAGAGAGAAGAGAGCTTCGATTGAAGTGTGAGAAAGAGAAAGAGAAATAAAACGAGAAAGAGAAAGAGAAAGATAAAGAGAAAGAGAAGAGAAGTGGCCTAGTTGAGAATTGTTTTATATAATTGTTATTAATTGCTTAAAACTTAATAAGAGAATTTTAAAATCTCGAGTAGTCATGGTTTTTCCTTTTTTTAGACCTAGAAGGTTTCCACGTAAAATTGTTGTCTCCTTTAATCTTTCTTGCTTTAAGTTAAAGTGTTTATTATTCATTTTATGTTCTGCAAAAACAGGGCTAAAATTCTTAAACTTACAATACAACAATTCCCCCCCACCCTTCCCCCCCCCCCTCCTTTCTCGTTGCATTCGCCCATCTCTAAGTATTTCTACAGGTTATAATCGAAAACAACAGTCATATTGTAACAGAAGCGGCAATCGCGATTCGTAATTAGCATTAATGAAATTTTAAAAAAAAAAATTTTAAATAATGTGGAAGTCTGAAAATGCCGATCTGTTAAAAACCTTTAAAATTTCAAAAAAAAAATGTTTATTAGAAATGATAAATATTACATATGAGTAGGAAAATAAAAATACATATCGTTCATTCCAAAGATACACAATAATTAAAATTAAATAAGTCAAAATCATCAAACATGAAGTATAAAAAAAAGATTTGCAACTAAGTCATCGATAGCATAAATAAATTGTAGCTGCGGCCTGGATCGGAACCTGAAACTAAATCCTGTAACATGCTGTCATCCATAATATGGATGACAGCCGATTGAATCGGTCAGTGCTTAACGCCGAGCATAACTTCCTATCTAGCTCAAAATACGAAAATAATACACTACATTTACTAAATAATAATTAGAGTACGAACTTATAATAAATTGACACACTGTATACTTTTACCATATTCTTTTGCTCTTCCATACTTTTAAGTCATTAAGATACCATTCTCAACCCTGGCAGAAGTACGAAACTGCCAATTATACAATTCGGTAATCTTAATACTTAAGCAAGTTCAATTGGTTAATACTTATAACCGTACCATGCCTCATAACATCAACGGTAATCAAGTTTATCACTGATCAACAAGCACAACAATATGACACCTGATATATGTAAGGGTCTGGCTAGATTAGGGCCAAAGCCCTATATCTAACTGTGGTGGGGGTCGTCACCCCGCCAATGTTTATGCTCGAGCTTCTACAGGATAGGTAGCTAACCCCCTGTCTAACACCACATTTTACGTGCCGACCAACACGGGCGCCTAGATTTTACATGCCGGTCCATGGTTCGACATTTCCTTACTATCAGGGTCATTCAATCAATACACAGATAATTTCACACAAGCACATCACATTTTTACTACTATAAGTTGACTTTGATTTGACCAACTTAGATAGTAAATTCCTTATTTAATAATATTCTACCTATATGCTCTTACGACTAAAGTTTTACTCATTAAACTTTATTTAAAAGTTTATTTTTTAATAGTTCATTTGTAAATAATTTACACTAATATCTTTAGATTAATATTTTCACAAGTAGCTACTAAATTTTATTTCTCTTGAAATAAGTTTCAATAATCAACATTTCTAACTTTAAAACAAATAACTATTTTAATTCTTTTCACAAAAATAAATATTTTAATTATAAATCGAGTAAAACTATATTATATGGATAAATTTTCAAAACTCAACAAATTCACTAAAAATCAATATTCCAATTTGAAAAAAACAGGATAAGACTTATCAAGTTCATAAAATAAATAATTATGAAAATATTCGTAAAAATCAATATTTTACGAAATTAATATTTCTAGTAAAAAAAACTAGTAAAAAAAACTAGTAACACTTTATATGCTCACAAAAATCAATACTTCTAGTAATAAAACAAGTAAAACTTATCTATTCACACAAATCCATAACTCTTGTTATAACTAAACTAAAAACTTTTTTCTTTAAATATTTTTCATAAAATCGAAATTTCACACAAAATTTTAAAAAGGCAATTTTATCAAAAGTACATTAATATCTTTTACATAAATTTTGATCAAATAGTCAACTAAAGAATTATTTTGTACTAATTCGCTATTTAATATCAAAAAAGTTACTTTTATTATAAAATCTCATGTATATAAGAAAACAGTTTAATATAAATAACATACAAAAAGTTTTCCAAATATATATTTTCTCTAACTTGTTATTTTTATTGTTATCACAAAAATAGCTTGTAAAAATTTTAAATCGTAAATAACACCTCTCTTTTTTTTATATATAATAGTGACCGAATAATGGCCAATGAGTATTTGTTAGCCTTTTTCACTTAAAACAACTTAATTTAATCTATTTATCATAGTAAATTCTAATTTTATAAAAACAAAAAAAATAGAAATTTTTACACAATAACTTAATATTTAATTTAACTTTAAGGATAAGTTTTAATATAAAAGAAAAAGTATAATGACAACATCCTTCGCATAACCATACTAAATAAAAAAAATATGTTCATGAAATAACACACACTTTATAAACTTAATTAAGAGCTTACATAAAAATATTAACTATATAATATTACCATAAGCATTCTTAATATAATAACATTCCTACATAATTCATAAACATAGTAGCGCTAGTTCATAACATAAATAGTACTTAATATATATCACTAGTATATAATAGTTCACCCAACTTCCTAAACATGCCCAAATATTATTAATTAACATACTAAAAATATTTTTAGCATAACTAAACTAAATTTAATGTTGATTATAATTTTCTTAAACTAACTTCCTACTTAAACATACTTAACATATATCATACTTTGCATAGTATAAAGTAAATATAATGTAAAATTCCACATAAAGTGTAGGGTAAGAAGTTATGCCAGACTAACACCAAGGATTAGTACTAGGTACTAATTAGAAATATAATAAGAATAAGATCCTCCAAAGTAATGTTCCAAAATCTTGTACTCCAAGCTCCAAGCTCCAAATAAGATGACTCTAAAATAAATACCCAACTCTAAAATGATGATTATTTAAAATACCCAAGAATGCTCTAAAATTATGATAGTTTAAGCTAGTAAAAATGTGTTCTAAGCTCTAACATCTTGAATTTCTTTTAATAATAAAAATTAGAAATTCTAAAGGTAATATTATTAAGTGAAATTAGGATGAAATTTGAAGAAATGTAAATGGCCTAAGGAGCCTTGAAACTCACGGCTAAGATGAGTTATGCAAGATGGTTTTTAACTACCTTTGTCCTTCCCTAAGTACTAAGATATAAGCTAGTATATAAAAATGAATTTGAGAGACAAAGAAGTAAGGAGTAGAATAAAAAAAATTTGCAACAATATGGCCTATATCTTACTTCCAATCTTCCATAGGGTGAGGGTGTTTGATTTTCTTGTCCATTTGCTTTACTTGTGGAAGTAGACAAGTATTAAAAAATTGGGTTAGGTTTGACTAGGATAAAGCTAAGTAATTAAGATTAGTTTAGGTATAAAACAAGCTTAAAACTTAATTAAAGTTACTAATAAAAATATACTAATAAAATATTTTAAATAACAGTGTCAAAGTCGTTAAAATAATCGTTAACGAAATTAAATAAGAATTTTAAACGTGAAGTTTTAGTGAACCATAAACTAAATAAGTGATTTTGAAGATTTCGTTATAAAAAGAAATAATTGAAACTTTTGGGCTCATAAAAATTAATATTTAGAGATAATAAAAATTTTAATTTTAAATTCGGGATAATTTAAGAAGTTGGACAAGTAAAAAATAAATAAATTAAAAAAAAATAATCGAAAGTGATTAATCGAACATTAAAAATTGAAATTTCGAGTCTGTTA